>WAAD01022316.1:1492-12153 GCA_013389945.1 Fregata magnificens
CCAAATTGAAATTTTTTTTTAAATTGTTCTTCAGAAGTTTGTTTCAAAGAGCTGCTTTTAATAAGTAACTGGAAAATTAGTTTCTCCAAGTACTTGCAGATTTGAGATTTCTCTCTTCAGTTCATACATGGTTAAAAACAAAAAAGCTTAAGTTGTCTTTTCTACTAAATGAAACATTCTGCAAGTGTCTGTGGTATGTATGATGTAGGAATCTTATGCATGATAGTTGCATATCTAGTGCTCCTTAGAAGAAATTGATACTAGAAATTAGTAACTTCTCATACAGAATTTGAGTAAAGGACCCTTATTCTCTCCTTTTTTTTTTTTTTTTTTTTTTTTTTTAAGGAATATAAATGATTGAGTCATGGTATCCTACAAGTAACTAACATGAGGATTTCAATAAGATAACAGGAAAAACTCCTTGATATTTTTGTATGGAGCAGTTAATACTGCCAAAATGCAAAAAATAAGTAGATAAAATGCCCTGTTCAGAAGGGGGAAGAAGTTTCTCCAAATCTCTCTTTTTCCAGTCCTCTTATTTCATTGATATTCTCTGACTGAATTCAAAGGCCTGTAGCGTTTAGCAGGTTTTTTTTCTCTTGCCACCTGAAGATAAGTACAGAAACATTTGGTTACTGATTTGACCTGTTGATTTTGATTTACCATTAAGATTTGAAGGCCTATAGCGTCAGAGGACTCTTTTTGCACCACAGTTTTTCACTATCACTGACCTTGCATTCCTTTCTATGAGGTATATGTACTACGGTCTAATCCCTCATGTCACTACTGTTCTTTAAATCCTGCTCCGAAGATACCTAAATACACCATATCAGTATAGAATAATGCCAAGTTGGATGACTTGGGATGTTAAAATAAACTTCCCAGCTAAAATTCTGAAAAAACCTGACTGTAGACATGTAAGGTTCCCCCACCTCTCTCATTATGAACTCAAGTTAAAAGTAATTATCTCCCATTCAACTGTCCTTGGGCTTCTTTGTTTAAAATACCATTCTTGCTTTGTATACTGTTTCTATGAAATTTGCTTACAGTGGGTATACACTGATTATCCTGGAATATAATTGAGAGTTTAAGAATTATCATCAGAGGAAACATTCCGTGTGAAGTTTCAGATAAGTGTCTTCAAGAGAGTTCTAAAATGCAGATAGAATTTTTTTTTAAACTATATCTGATAGCGTTATTTTTGACTTTGAACGAGTGCATATGTGGTAACCGCTTCTAACTGTTCAGAAATAATGTTGCAACTAAGACAACTGACGTATGTATAGATCGTTGTGAACAATTGTTTTTAATTGCAAGGAATCTCTAGTAGTCAGTTAAATCCCTGATCTCGTTAGGTATTGAAATATCTGTACCGTTTTTCAACTAGTGCTATGTTCCTAGCCTTTTATTAAGGTTACTGGTATTAAAGTGTAGTTGCAAACGTCCCTAAAATCTGAAATGTTTCAGGAAGTCCATTAGTCACATGCTTGGGGGACATAGCCCCTTTGTTTACTTAACAATGCTTAACTTTATTATAGGGTATATACTTAAGCTAATAATTTGTAGTTTGCAATGTAGAACTTACTGCAAAGTTTTAATATTAAGGTTTGAATGTCTAGTTTTAGAAGTATAAATAGAATAGCATATTGTCTTTATCTCCAAAGGCATTATATTGTACTTCTAGCAAGCGCACCGACAGAAAAACAGCGACTAGAATGGTGAGTATAATGCTTGCTATTTAAAAGAAAAAAAAACACCAAACGCCAAAACCAACCAAACAAAAAACCTGTCAGCCTTGGACACAAGGGAATATCTAGTGTATCTGGTATCTTTTTAATGAAACAAAGAGGAGCTTCAGTGTTTCAAAATTAAGTGGATGAAGATGGTACACTTCTGACAAACAGTAAAAATGAAGAACCAGGGAGCGAAGGCTGTTGCTTGGATTTTGCTGCTTTACTGCACTGTCAGGTTCACTTTACAAATTTATTTTCTTAAGCCTTATACACTTTTTTTTATAAGCAGTGTGAGGAAGTATGTTTTCAATCTGTTGAAATACTGTTTCTCAAAACAAAAATGCCTCTTTCCCTTGTTTCTGCGCTCTTTTATTAGAGAAGTTTTAAGATTGTCGGGTATTGGGAATTTCTTCAACTTCAAAATTCATCATCTGAAGCCAAAAGAATATTGGAGAAATATGTAGGAGTTTCTTGCTGACTGCCTTTTACTTGATGTGTAATGTCTTGCTGTTTAATTCCATTTGTAAAATCAGGCCATAATGAGAGCTTGAGGGCATTCTTAAGCTTCCCTTGTATTAGTGTTTGTAACACATTCACTTGGTTTATTGATCTGAATTAATCTGTCATGTATAGTGCGCTAGTTCATTTGTAGTCTCAAGTATTAGTCTGAGGAGAATGTTGAGGATTTTATCCTGATATATGATGTTAGATACTTCTATTATTTCATATTAATGAGAACTTGCTAATAAATGACATTTATGCAGGGTGGGCTTGGTGGAATCAAAAATCCGTATTCTAGTTGGAAACCTGGAGAAGAATGAATTCATTACACTGGCTCATGTGAATCCACAGTCATTCCCAGCACCCAAGGAGAATCCTGACAAGTAAGCAAAACTGTTTTTTCATGTAATGGCGAGGAACTAACTTAGCTAAAATACCAATTCATTAATAAATAAACTAGCATTTTTATAGAATCTTAAATGGATTAATTTTTAATGACAGGATCTAAAGGCAAACCGTTTTAAGCTCTTCTTAAGTACTATTTGTAAAATTAGATATTCTTTATTCTGTATAAGAATGTTTCTAAGCCAGAAAATAACTTTAAGGAAAGAATATATTTTGCTAATAACTGTATTAATTGCACAATTTCTTGCCAATAATCAGTGCTTGCTGCTGCTACTTAGCTGCTGTTTGAGCATCTAGCGTCAGTTGGTAAGACAGTTTTAATTATGAGGTAGTACTGAGAATCGGGTAGAACATCAGGCACAGTAGAACCAAAATCTTGAGTAACTAAGTACACTTAACGTTATTAAATTTAGCAGTTGAGATGCGTATCATGTACGCTTGGTAATGGCTGATGTTAGAATTCCTTGGGATGTGGAAACAGTGGAGCTAATACCAAGCACTTCAAATTGTTTAGGATTATATATGTTTTTCAACTCCTTCCCCCCTCTGCCACCCACTCTTCCCCCACTCAAAACAATGATTGCAGGTGTGTGGGCTAAAAACTCTTTTTAAGACTATTTTATTTCTAGATAGTGTTGTAATTAACTTGTAAGGAATCATTTTTTTGTGTGAAGTGTGAGAATGGGGAAGAAATTTTTCTCTTCACTGGGAATATGTGAAAAGCCTTGTTTATCTTCCACACGGCCTTTTCCAGACATCAACTGCTTCAAGTGACAGTACGGTGCTACTTTTTTTTTTAAGCTATATCCATAAATTACATGCATGTTCCAAGTGAAATGGGACAAAAGCAGGCAGTACCTCTTCAGCACCATTTTAGTGGGTAAATTGAGCTACAGCTGCCTGCATAATCACAGGCTCCGATTAGCTCTTATTTCAGAGGACTTGATGCAGGCAGTGCTTTTAGGAAAGGTCACGTGATTCTGTGATTTTCCCAGTGTAAACTATGTATGTTCTTTTACCTGCCTGCCTAAATTTGTTCGTTGATTGATTGGAAAACAGTGTTCTTCTGAAATAGTCTTACAGGGAAGAGACATTTGAATTAAAACATTAAACATCTTGAGCTGCTATGGAAGTGTTACGCTATGTTCTGTAATAGAATATAATAGTTCGTCTTCCATGTATATTTTGTGAAAGTAGGTGTCAAAGGGAGGCTTTTCTTACCTGAAAACTGCACTTCATCGTCAGTTGCAGCTAAGAAATTTGAGAGTTGAAGGCAAGTATAGGTGGCAAAATGGAAGTTGTTTAGTCAGGAAATAGATTCTAACTACTTTCAGGGTCAGGTGCTGAAAATCTGTCATCTCCTTTCAAATCTATTTGCTTTACAGTTACGATGGCTAGTTGTAACTTCTAAAAATGAGAGAATCTATATAGAAGCACAGTTGAATGAAGTAATCTACTGATGATCTTAGTTCATTAAGCTTGCTGGAGATAGATGTGTCAGTGTTTCATGACTTTTCTTGTGTTGCAAATGAAAGGGTTAAGTCAGCTTTGGCTTTTGCCTTTCTATGGCTAGCTCCCCATTGGTAGTGGAGCTAAAATGTACAACTGTTGTCTATTGCAGTAGATAACTTATTAGATCATTCAGTTCTGTCAGTATTATATGACTGTTTTATATAAAATTTTCTAGGGAAGAATACCGTACAATGTGGGTGATTGGGTTGGTGTTTAAGAAAACCGAAAATTCTGAAAATTTAAGTGTTGATCTTACCTACGACATTCAGTCTTTTACAGATACAGGTGAGTTTTGCTTTCCAGATGTTCTCTTACTAATAAACTTGTTGAAGTTTTTGTCTTTGTTCATAATGTAGTCTGTTTCAGTAGTGGAATTGTATGTAGGCATAGAGTAGAAGGATTCAGCTAAGGGGTTAGGGTGCTATTTAATGAAATACAGTTTTAATGAGTTTTAATCCTTCTAGACACTTCAGATTAATTGTTTTCAGTCTGTTTTCATTAAAACTGATTAAAGTGATGCACACAAATCTTTCAGATCTCACAAAAAATGGTACATTATATTGTGATCTTTATTAAACAGACAAATTGGTTATCATGTGCAAACTACCTAGCCTAACCTCATTTTGACAATATGTGTATAGGTTAAATATTTTTGTTACTTGGTGAAACTGAATTTATCAGTGGATTAAAGCTGAGTATCTAGTAGACTTTAGAACAAAATGCCTTTTATTCTATGCCGTTTCATGCTAGCTAGTTGGTTCAGTAACTTTTACTTTCATGTCCAACACTCAGTGCAAGAAACCCTTTTGAGTTTTTCTGATGTTTACTTTTTGATTCATGAAAATAATTTAGGACACACGTAAGAAATTTGTAAGCAAAGAAAGAATTGGTAACAGCTGGAGAGTGTGACTCGACAGAGTCTAAGACTAAGAAAGGAACAGTACCTTTGACAGGCTTATCTAATAAATTTGCAATATCTTTTTTTTAAACAAATGACAGTTAAGGCTCAAGTATTACATGTTTACAGAGTTAAAGGAATGGGTTCAAGTGCTACCTAATGCAACCCTGGTCTCTGGATTTCTAAGACTCAGTAAGACTGGAAGTGAGGAAACTGTACACTGCCTGCCCTCTCCATGTGTCGTGTCCGTCGTGTCGTGTGTCCCCCCCCCACCCCCCCGCCGGTGTGGGTGTATAAGTGAATATAATATACACATATATAGTTTTAAGTAAATCAGGCCAAGGTTTGAAAGTTCTTTATTGTCGTATATAGCTGCAGTGGGGGGGGATCTCTGTGTGTGTGTATCTGCCTTTTTCAGTCAAAGGGATTTTTATTTTCTTGAGAGGTGGAATGTTCCTTTTGATTATAAGTGGTGAAGGTGAAACTGTAGACACATCTTCCTAATATCTGAGAATTTAGAAAAGGCATAATAGCTTGGCTGCTGCTTTGAAGGAGTGAAGGAATCTATGAAGTATGGTTTCTCAGGTCTTTTATTGTTTATAAACAGATATTTCAATAGTGTATTTGTCAGAGATTTTTGGTATGAAAATACTACAACTTGCACTTACGATTTTGAATCTGATTTACTTGCACTACATTCAAATTGAAATTTGTCTAAATATATGCAATTTTAAATGAAGTAGCATTTCATCAAAATCATTGTAGACTCTGATGCATAGTTTTCTCTTCAACTTGTAAATACACTTTCAAGGGTAACCAACTAGCAAACTATTTCTGTTTTGTGTGTTGTGGGTTTCTTTGTCACCTCAAATTAATGTGGGTCTGGCTTCCCTGTTTTTAATCCATCCCGAAAACTTCTGTTTGCCCTGTCTTTTGGAATAGATCCTAAGATTTTATCAAAACTACCAAAACATTTTCAAGAATTAAATTAGGGAATAGCTTGCTTTTTAGTGGGAGCAGGGGGAAGAAGAGAGCCATGAAGAGTGGGCTAGGTTTTCATTGTTTTGAAGCTTTGGTAAGACCTAATGTCAGGAATATGGAATGCTTTAACCATATCTGGCTTTCCTGAGTGTCCCCTTACCTTAACTGTAACTTGTATAATCTTTACACAGAGGCTTTATGAGCTTCTTCAATACCAAGAATTGGTGTAGTAGGCTCTTTAATATGCAGTATTCATTGAGCTCTTTGTGTGTTTGCCTCTTAACAGCTTTTTAATTACACGTTCACAGCCTATTCAATGAAATTCCTTAACATTTGTAGAATAGACAGTGAATAAGGGAGATACCTCTTAAGTTTTTGTATTTCTAAGATCTATAGAACAATTTTTTTATTCATGTGTCTGCCACAGCTTTGTTCAACATTGTATAGGAAGTTGGTGTGAAAGAACAAGAAATTTTTCACTTTTACCTGGTTTTACGTGAACCCAAGATGTTGGGTTGCAGTGCAGTTCCTTTACTAGCACTAACCATGTTGACTCACCAGAGGTAAATGTTCTGAGCTGAAGAAAAATAGCTTATTATAGTAGAGATAATTAAAAAACAAACAAAAAAGAAAAAACCAAAACACCACAGCAAACCAACCAAAAAAACCCAAAACACAGCGGAAAAAAATGAACATAAATCACTTCTGTAGAAAAATGTAGTGGTACCTGGTTTGCCGGAATGATTTGTAATATATTAGCTGGCACACAAGCATTCAGCTCCTGAATTAGAACGCATTTGTTTTAGGAGCTGCTTAAATAAAAGCTGAATCAACTGTGAAGAAAACAGTTTTATGTAAATACTGTAATTCTTATGAGGAAATCTCATTTCCATCTTTAGTCCCTTTGAGATGAAATGAAGAATTCACTTCAGAGCTGTTACTGTTAAAACTTGTTAACAATATAGTTTAGAGAACTGCGTGCTTACAAGATATTTTTCTTGGAAAACAGGTCACCCGTTTCCAAAGTAACGTTTTAGTGTTTGTACTATCAGTGCTGGCATAGTAGGCAGTTCACTTTCTTCCTCCAGAGCAAGGAAATGCTATGCTTGTTCTTGAGGTTAATAAAAGTTCTGAAATGCAAATTGTTTCTGCCTGGGCAAGTAAGTGGACTTTGCAAAATGCTTCAATATGTCTTAATGTTATTCTAATTGTGTAGTTTATAGGCAAGCAATAAACAGCAAGATGTTTGAGATGGATATGAAGATTGCTGCAAGGCATGTGAAACGTAAGCAACTTCACCAACTGTTACCTAATCACGTGCTTCAGAAAAAGAAAAAGGTAAACTTGACTAATATTTGAGAGCAATAAAAATGCCATTGAGAAATGATTCCTCAGCTTTTTAGACTTACTAATCAAAGAACTAAAATCACATTTTGAAAGCTTAGTTTTACCTGTATAAGCAATGTGATCTCATTTATCTGTAGTAGTATTGCTAGATGCACTAAATATAATGTTGGATTTCCCAGAACACCAACAACGTGCATAGTATCTTCAGGTCTGGCTGAAATATCATATTTTGTTGGCCTTCCTAAACTAAACAGATTTAAAACAGTGTAATAATAAAGTTTTAAAGCTCTCCGTATTTTGACATGCAGATCGTCTAAAGGAAATGTCTGTAACAATACGAGTAGAACAAAGAGTCAAGCAATTCTTGCTGTCTCCAGCTTTTTCCTCTTAAGTTGTTATTACTTAGATTTTCCTGTAAGTCTCCTAAATGTAAAATTGCAAGTCATCAAATAGAAGCAGAGTAGAATGTTGAACTTGTTGCTGCCTTTTTATACTTAAGATGGTAGTCTGTTGCTGTAACTGAGGTTGAATACTTTGAGGATAATATGAAGGAAAGTATTCTTCAACCTGCAACTTGGCAGCTTTTGGTATTGTATGCTCTTTTAATTAAGAGTAGAAGATTTAAATGACAATTTTGACATCAGAAAGTTGCCCGTTGCCTAGCCAGGGTTATTTTCTCCCTCAATATATAGTTTACCTGTGTGGGCATACATGAGAATGGTAGCAAAATTTTTAATTGAGCTGTTGTGTTGGATGTGATTTACTTTTAGTGGAGGCTGGAAGAAGGGAGTGGAACATTGAATTTAACAATTTAGTCTGTATTTCACAAATCCCTCCTTCTTTGTGTAAGTTTAATCTGAGAGCAGTACAGGTTTGCTTGTTTTGGGGAATAGCTAAACCACTGTTATATACTCTGTTTTAGGTATATCTGAATAACATGCTTTATTACTATAGCTGTTTTATATTAACTGCTTTTTTAAAGAATAGGAAATCTTGTATGGAAACCAAGTAAGTGTAAATCCATTTGTAATATGTTTCAGAGGACAATGTAAATATTAAGTAATGCATCTCTTTAGTACTATGTCGGAGGAGGGTTTTCTTCTCCACTGACTGTCTAAGTTCAAATCAGTCTCTAAATTCTTTGTATTAATTGTGGTTTTGGTGTACATCAGTATTACTTTGAAGTTAATGAAAACAGTATCTATAAGCCCACAAAAAGAAGGAAACTTGAAATAAAGTTGAAAATACATGACTAAAGATAATAACAGTTTATCTTATGTTTTTGAACATCATTGGTTCAGACAAATCTGTACCTGAATTGTGAATGTGAAAATGTAAATGCTTGTAGGGACAGGATAGTGGATTATTTATATGTAAAAGGATTTGAAAACTGTCCGTTTGTTTTGCATTTTCAAATGCTCCTACCTACTCCCCCCTCCCCAAAAAATGTACTTAAATTTAACTGCATTTAAGGTATGCATACATGCTTAGTACATGGTGGAAGCTCATCACTGTTAAATTGCCTGTTGTTTTTTTTTTCTTCACAAATGTAACGGCTAACACTTTGCATAACTGAAATATTATGTGATTTGAACCTTTGTTGATTTTTAAGCCCTTAATTTTCTTTTGTCTTGTGGATTGCAGCATTCGACAGAAGGGATCAGATTGACAGCTCTGAATGACAGCAGCCTAGACTTGTCTATGGACAGTGATAACAGCACGTCTGTGCCTTCGCCTACTAGTGCTATGAAGACGAGTCCATTGAACAGTTCTGGGAGTTCTCAGGGGTAATGAAGATTTTCAGTCTTGTTGCTACTCTTTGTTCCTGAATTACTTGTGCTAAAGGCATAGCAAATACTGCATGCATGAGATACTACAGTCAGCAAGGTGTGAATGTTCCAAACTGGAGCTTGCAGACGTTCTTTTTTCCAGTCTGAGCACTAGAGCAGGGCTAAATGTGGGGGATAGGGAGCATGGCATTGGACTTCAGATGAGGAATTATAAAGTTGGGTAAAGATGCTTAGAAGAACTAGGTGATATAAAAACTTGGGGGCACTGCTGTAGGTAGCTGTGAGAGGTAGTGAGCAGGAAATTGAGGTGTGAGAGTGAGGAAGAGCTAATGTGAGTTTTGGATCAAAATGTGAGACAGTAGAGAAGTTTAGGCTTTCTGTCTGGGAAATCAGTAGTGCTACTGCTGTTACGAATGATATCTATGCAAGTTAAGCTTAGGAACATAATTTTCCATTGTATTTTCAAAGTGTACATATTAATGTTTATCTTAATCCTAACTTTCTGTATTAAATCTTTTCCTATCTAAACTTCAATTTGCCCAAGTAAATGGGATTCTAGTGTCTCTTCTTTCAACAGTCTCATGATTGTTTGATGCACAGAGAAGTTAACATCAATGTCCTACAATTGTGCAGTATTAGATGTATATTATAGGATGTTGTGTAGGACAGAATACTTAAGTTCACTAAACTTAATCCTTTTGACAAGTGCTTTTTTAGTTAGTCTTCCTTGGTAAATGATTTTCAATAGTTGATGCCACTGACTATGCTATTAAAACAAGTCTATGATACCTAGGATGTCACACTTGAAGTGGGAATTGCCCTGTGTTGATTTTTAGATACATACTGTTTCCCTATTTCTTGAAAATGAAAAAAACCATTTTTTTTGTTATGTGAAATCCCAGGCCTTTCCTTGGGAAGTCCAGACTGAAACTGTAGTCATAACAGTGTGCGTAGATTGAAAACAAACTTTCTGTTCTAGGCATTCTACACTGGTTTTGTTCCATCCTTCAGGAAACTAGTTGCTATGCTTTCCCCTGCACCTTATTTGGGCAGATATTGCCTTAATTTTTGCCTTTTTTTAATGCAACTTCTTATTGGTCTAAAAAACTGTCTCTGAAGCGATTTAGATTAAATACTTGAAATAGTTTCCATTGCTCAAGTTTGATAGTAGATTGCCAATGCTCATTTCTGTCTTCTTGCTGTGACATAGTATTATAAGTTCTGCTCTGTAATGTAGGTAAAATCTTATCAGCTATGGTTACTGGCCATGGATATGATGTGATGAAAGGCGGATCATATAGCACCATAGCTTTACTAACGTTCAGCATTTTGTCATTTTTCTCTTTTTAGCAGAAGCAGTCCTGCGCCAGCTGTAACAGCAGCATCTGTGACCAACATACAGGCTTCTGAAGTCACTGTGCCACAAATAAATTCCAGTGAAAGCTCAGGGGGTAAGGAAAATGGCATAGTATATAGCTTCTATTGATTTTTTTT
>WAAD01022316.1:12511-29964 GCA_013389945.1 Fregata magnificens
GAAAAACTCTCTAAAGCTGGAAGAGCAATTTTTGTATTTATTTTTAATCCATTCTGTACTTAAACCCAAAAGGTGGTTCTGTACTGTCTATAATCTGTGCTCCCATGTTCCTGCTCCTTGTGCTTCATGAAATTGACAATAGGAATGCAAAAGACTGGGATGTAAGCAGAAGACATGCTTCTTACTGACATATTTTCAAATATGTCCCACTCTGTGTGGTGACTTTATCCTCCATATTTTCTGCAGGAAAAAATACACTTCACTTAAACAAAACAAAAAACTTTTTAGTGAAAGAACAAAGGCGTCTGGTGAAAATGCTCACTTAGCAGAGTCAGCTACTCCTCTTTTTTGATGGACCTTTAGCTGTATACAAGGAACAAGTCAGAAATAGATGGAAAAAGGGACCAATTCGTTAGCCTTTCAGGATGAGATCTCTCTTATTTCAATCTGACATGTGGGACAGTGGAGTCTTGCTGTTCTCTGATTTTTATCTTACTCACATTGATGCACTTGTGACTTAAGTTTGTCCATGAGCACTAAATGGAGCTTAAATGGCATAACTGTTTTTTGGATTTGGAAGCATATCAGAAGTTGTTCATTCCTGTATTTTGGTTAATCAAAAGCAGTTGCCTGATAGTGATTAATGAAAAATTTCCTTAATGTAATTTTTGTCATCCTGGAGCATCTCCCTATGTGTGCTTATTGGTTTGAGGTAGGCAATTGATGAGGTAGAGCATCATATGGAGCATTTTTCAGAAGGATGTATGGAATGTCAGATCTTTATCTGATGCTCTGTGATGACTTCATCTCTGTCATTGTGTACTCTGAGCCTGAGAAACAATAAACTCCATGTTTGAGTGACAAAGGGAGCATCAGATTGCTCTTGGATTTGATTTAAGGCCATCTTTGGCAATGCATATATATGGCCGAGTACAGAAACAGTAAAACTACTTTGGGTACCAAGAATCATATAGCTATATATTAAAAACTTTCTGTCTGGGCTAGTATATATATAGTATATATATAGCTAGTATAATCCTGCTGTTAAGCAGGGTTAATTAGACCAAGCAAGAGTGTCACTGACACAGCTACCCTGTATCTGGTACAGGAATTCTCTCTCAGAATGGGCTTGAAACTAAACTGTGCTGTGTACGCACACCTGCTGTTCCAAACGTGATGCTTATACCACTGACTGTACCACTTTCTTGATGCCTGCTTGATGCCAGTGGTTCTGCATAGAGACGAAAAATACCAGTGATTGAACTGAAATGGTTGTGTCAACTCATCTTGTTGAAGCTTTTTAATTTATTTATCCATAGGTACTTCAAATGAAAGCATTCCTCAAACTGCCACACAACCAGCCATTTCCCCACCACCAAAGCCTACCATCTCTAGAATTGTTTCCTCAGCGTATCTATTAAATCCATCACCAAGAACTTCAGGAAATGTTGCAACAAAAATGCCTAGCCCTGTCACAGCAGTGAAGAGGACATCTTCTCCCCATAAAGAAGAGTCTCCCAAGAAAATGAAAATTGAAGAGGTATTTGAGATTTTGAGATCATACCATAGCAATGTCCAAAACTTTGAATATTCATTTCATCTGCAGAGTGCTGATTCTCATATTCCAGGTTTCAAATATTTTGTTAAATGAGGTGCATATTTCCTGCTCTGATTGCATTGCTGCTTTATGTATTCAGCTTGCTTAGGTGTTAGTGTTTTTCTGTTATGCTGATATTCATCACGTGACACATGTACTGCATTAGCACAAATGCTTAGATTCTAAATTCTTGTCTTAAAAGCAATTTTTTTGTTAGAGTATAACATGTTAAGTCTTACAACTAATTCTGTCTTCAAAAGCACTTTACGACCTTATTTTCTTGTTGATTTTTTTCAGATATGTTTTTATGATTTTTAATAGTTTTTGGGTTTGTTTGCATTTCAGCAGGATGAAATAAGTGAAGATACTAGCTGTATAGATTTGAATGAGCATGAAAAAATGGAAACTAAGGTATCTATGCCTAGACCGTACAATTTTGTGTATATTAATCGGGACTCTTCCTTGTGAAAATTACTGTGTTTCCCTCTAGGAATGACTAAGAGTGTAGATACAGTATAGACTCTTCAGTAAAGATAGCAAAATGATATCTTATTTTTCAATGTATATGTCAATATTAATGAATTGTAGTACATTACCTGCTGCCAGGCTAAGCTGAGCCTGAATCCATGGTCACATGGGACAGTGATTTCTTTGCAGGTCATTCACACAATATTATGCATAGTGAAAAAATTAACGATGATATTTAAATTTGTTAAATCAGATCAGGGATGTGTCTGTATGCCTTGCTTTGCCTGCATCCTGAACTTGATGTATGTTACTTAGTTAAAGAACCGTAGTCCTATGTATTTCATTGGGATTTTTGCATGTTGGGCTGAGAATCCTGAGATGCTACCTTGTTCACTTTTTAGATAAAAAGAATTTCAAATGCTGGTAAATAAAACTTTTCTGATAGTGAAATTATTGTATGAAGTTACAGCATACCTTTTGGGGACTTCCAGAGACTCAAGTGTGCTCCTCCAGTATCTTGTAATTTAGTGGATAATTTTTCTGCTTATTGGTGAACAGGAAGGGTGACAGTCTGTCTTTAGCCTTATGATAGCAGCTCTCCACTTGCTGTATCCAGTTTTTATAGGGCATGTTCTGTTGTCTTTGGAATACTCTGGAAAATATGCCAAGAAATTAAAATATCTCTTAAAATGTTTAAGTGCTCTGGTTTATAGTTTCCACACCCTTAATTAAGGAATTGTATCTTGTTGTGTAGTCACCTTGAAATCTCTTTGAACTCAAGACAGGTGAAGGCAGAAATGCATTTAATCCTAACATTGAAAATAGATCCTCTGAATGCAGATCATTATAAAAGACATAGGTAATCCTGTTAGCTTTTATTGTCAGTCTCCTCTAAATCTTATGTCCTTAATATGGAAGGAAATGGAGGAATGAACTTCTTTAACATAAACATAGGTTTTTCGCCATTGAAATGCATGCCTTTTTGTTAGGGTATGGTTTACTAAATGGTACAATTTTAACTAATAGGCTGTTTTCATTAAAATGAGAGTGTGCCACTGTCCTGCTTTAGCCTTGCAGTCCCACTGTTTTACCTGAAAAACTGCCTATGACATTCATCTGTCCATCTAGAAAGCTGATTCAACCCGTTAAAGTAGCAGGAGAAGTTTTTTGGCAGAATGGTGAAAGGAGTGGAAAAGCAGTTGAATTTGCAACAAATTCAGTAGGTTTTCACATGGTCTTCCTTGATACTACACCCTTTGTCTTTAATGAGTTGAATGATATGTAATGTTTTCCTATAGGATTCTGTATAAAAGGCATTAAAGGAGTGGCAAGTGAGAAGTGGTGTAGCTTGTGTTGATGTCACATTCCTAATCAGCAAAATATTCTCTAGTGTGGTGACTTCTGTCAGCAACAAGTACTGATACCTGCCTTTTTCTTTTGCTGTATATGCACAACTTAAGGCATTCTGGTTAATGGAGTTCTGTATGAATAGCTTTTACAATTGGAAGCGGTGTAACTGTGTTGCTGCTCTTGGTTTTTTTAGGAGCAACTTGAGACAGAAGTGAATGTGAATTCTCAAACAGAAACTCTTCAGACAACTTCTCTGCAAGCTCCTCAGGTACTGTTTTTAAAAACACCACCTGTGTGTGTGTGTGTGTGCTAATCTGTGGTGAAAACTTTGAAATTAAAATGAGTCCAGATGTTAAAAATAAATGTGTAATTTTTAATATAAATCCATTGTATGGAAAGCTGCTTGTTGTTACTGTCACAATTTTTGTGTTTTAGATGGTCATTGATCTTATTGAATGTGCATTGTAGCTAAACATGTATGGCTTGCCATACAAACTGACCGAAGCTGGATTCGCTCTTCTGAATTGTGCCTTCAAAGTAAGGGGCTCAGTTTATTCCTTTGTGCTTTGCACATCACAGAATAATCCTTTCTAACAAGGAAACAAATGCTTTAAATAGCTGCTGCTCAAAGATATTCTGGTAGAGGTTGAGAATGTCTGAAATATAACTTCAGATTCTGATATTTGGTATGAGAGAGAGAACTTGTAATCTTATAATTCGTTAGCCAGCTGTGTTGCTTCACTGCAGGTATTATAAGTGTAAGGAGCATTGGAAAAAGACATTAAGTTAAGAATTTTGTGACATTCACTTAAATTTTTGTTCCTAATATTGTAACAACTTTTAGAGAACACATCTTTGTCTTTACTAGCATTTTTAATCTTCTCTTAGTGCTCTACTGATTAAAGTTTCAGTATCGCAAAGCATTTGATGCACACTTTACTCATTAAATGATGTGTAGTAAATGTATTGATTGAAAATGAAGATACAGTGCAATAGTATTAATGATATTTGTTATTGGACTTTTTGAACTATATGAGCAGTACTGAATAAAGGTACCAAAATTGTTTGGCAAAAACTCTAGATGTTACACGGGCACTCTAAACTGCTTCAGGGAAATTTTTAGATCATTTAGTACACCAAGTTTGTCACCTGTTGTTGAGTGATGATTATATAAAGCTTTGTAGCTTTTACAAATTGAGTAGTTGTTACTTTAGCAAAAGTAATCTGGAAACTGCAAAAGAATGGTGGGCCTCTTCTATTATTTTTCCGTATTCTCACTGGCTTTGTTTAAAACACTGCTCATGTTGCAGAAAATAGAAACATGTTAAACCGCAGGTCAGCACCAACCAGAGTGGGCTACTGGGGGCAGGGGAGGAGGCGGGAGGTCCAAGCTATTTTGCCCTGAGTCCTTGTTGCATTGTGCTTTGCTACCGTATCAGTCAGCGTTAACTCGGTTTGATTTCTTTTTAATAAAACAACAATTAAGAGCAGTCATTTTAATGCAGTCTTTTCCATATATCAAATGTACCTTATATTAATTTTGAACATTATAACATAAGAAAACATTTTCTCATAAATTATGGGAAGTAATGCATAATAACTGGGTGGTTGTGATGTCAATAATCTGCTGAAGTGGAAGAGAAATACTTCAAAATTAAAAACAAACAAACCAAACCAAAACAAAAAAAAAAGCCCCACAAAAACCCAACAAAAACCCAAACCCAAAGCAATAGAGGCTTTGCTAAGCATGTGAGAAATTAATGAATTACACTGATTCTTGAGAGCGTTCCTTTTCTTTGTTTTCCTTTATAAGGATTTAGATATAATTTTGCTGAATGGGATTTAAGACTTTTAAGTGAGAAAAAAGTGTTTAGAGTATCTTCAAGGTGAAATTCTTAATGCAGTCATACAGCACTGTGTTAAAGTTCACCATACGTTTTCCATGTAAATCTAAACCATTATGAAAAGTTGGTAATTTGCCTGTAAAGAGCTTTTAAACAGTCTGAGGTGTAAATGTGTGAAGACACATACTTGCATTAGGGACAGTTTTTCATCATTTGTCTGTAAGGGGTTGAGGTTTAACACTGAATTGTTCAAAGGAATTTTTAAATACTAAACATGTAGATTAGATAATAGATGTCACCGATCAAGCACTCTTATTATATGGCTATTATGTTTTATTATAATACAGGTTATTAGTAAACTCAGCTGTATCTGCAGCACTTCCTAATTTCTTGCAGTTGTCAAAAGAGGAAATACATACTACGAAAGAGACTCTTATACAAATTTGCCTTAATGACTGTGTAGGCGAAGGAAATATCTGCTTCTATATTTATAATTTGTAATTACCCTTATCTTGCTATATTCTTAAAAACTCTTCTAAAGATCTTGTTTTTGAAAGTTAGTGCCAATTACTACAATATTTTTCTTTTGATATTTACAAAGTTAAAATACAACCAGACTTCTTCTTTTCTTTTCAGAAAACACCCAGTACAGACCTTTCAGATATCCCTGCTCTCCCTGCAAATCCTATTCCTGTTATCAAGAATTCAATAAAATTGAGATTGAACCGGTAAAAACAACCTCAGGGGTCCATAAACAGTATCTGCCAACTCAACCTGTTGTCTTCTAATGCTAGAAAAAAAGGAGAACGGAGGGTGCAAGACTAGAACATGATCGCAAATGGATTTAGGTATATTTTGTGCACTTCCCTTTCTGGGCTAAAATCACCATTTGATTGGAAGTCCAGGTTAGTATGTGAAGCCAGGAGTACAATTAATGTGTTAGCAACAGTTGCATTAAATATTTCGAAGGATTACTGCCTTTAAAAACATGAACACTATTTGTAGCCATATTTGACATTCTGATTGAATTTGTTTGATGCATTGTTCCAAAATTGAGATAAAACTGGCATAAGAATCCCTTAAATGCACTTTTATGTACTTTTTTATTGGAGTATGACTAATTTTAG
The DNA here is from genome assembly GCA_013389945.1 of Fregata magnificens. Classification (NCBI taxonomy): domain Eukaryota; kingdom Metazoa; phylum Chordata; class Aves; order Suliformes; family Fregatidae; genus Fregata; species Fregata magnificens. The sequence continues at coordinate 18,898 of WAAD01022316.1, forward strand.
ATCTTCAGCTGATACACTTTTGTTTAATTGAAGAATCTCTTCAATAGTAGTAATCTGCAAATTGGATGACATTCTATGATATACTATACATTGAAAACAAAGTGTATAATATATCTAGTTCAACTGCCATCAAGCAGCAGTAAGCCTTTAAAATGAAATGTCAAATCTTGAGGTTATAAGACATATGTTGAGGAAGTAATTGGGAAGTTTTGGTATTGGTGGGACATGATTAAGATGTGGTCTACTTTTATTTATAGGATTGTTTTAAGGTGCATACAGATCAGCAATCAAACAGCAAATAAACTTTCCTTTGAGCTAATCAAACTCCTTATTCCCTTTTTGATCCTTTTATTTCTTGGGAAAAGTTTTTGCGTTTAATGTTGGGGTTTTTTTTGCAGCTTGTATGCACCATATAGGATGATAGTTATTTATATAAAATAAAACCAAGCCAGACCGTCATTTGGGTTCCCCCCTGCCCCTTACTTAATCATAATACCTTGTGGCCTGTAGGCACAAATTCAGAATTTTGTCCCATGACTAAAGTGTTTAAGTAAATATTGCGTGCCTGTGAAATATAACACCTGTCTTGATGGCCTTTGAATCACTAAATATAAGATGATTTTTGTACACTCCATAAGTCCTGTATGCATTAAAAAGCTTCAAATTTTAAGTAAAGGCAAAGAGATTTTTCCCTAAGAATTTTAAACTTTTTATTTTTAGATGGCTCATCAGAAATAGTTTTACATACTGAACAACATAGAATTTTTAAAAATCATATTTCTAGTAAGCACTTGACATCTAGTAAGCTCTCTTACTCCTATTTTTGGTTCCTGTAGTCCTATCAAAAAAGATAAGTAACAACTTTTTCTTTTGAAAGAACTGAATCTCTCATGGCAAAGAACAGCAGTATTTGAGGAACATGAGGGATACCAACAGTAATACCAGATGTAGATAAGAAACTTCATGTTACTATTACTTAAGTCTGAAATATGTGGGATGTCAAATCATACTTCCCATACTTTGATTAGCATGTTTTATGAACTCCCTTCTCCCATTGTGCTCCATCCTATTACACGTGCATCTTTCATGTTAAAATTAAATTACTTACACTCTTCCCCTTATCCTTCTAAATTAATTCTCCAAAGTCAGAGTGTAGCTTATCTTTTACTTAGGCTGTGCAGTAACTGAAGGGGTTTTTTTGCCATTTGTCTAAGATGTCTAGTATACAATATTTCTCTTTTCCTTGCCCTGTGCAGCCTGCTGTCGTCCACCCCCCAAAGAAGGTTATATTAACAGTTGAAGTGTACAAGGTGTCTGTGTATTTTGTGTAGCTATGGAGTTTAGATCGAAATTGCCAGGCACAAATTTAGTCTTGTCATTTTGTTTACACATCGGAAAATCTTTTTCATTTTATTAAACGTTTCATGTAACTGCACCCAAGTTTTGCCAAGCTGGAAACTTGGAACCTTTCTGTATAGTGACTTTTTAATTCTAGTTTTCATAACCTGGAGATCAGACTGTTGCTTTCGCATGATGTACGTAGTGTCTCATGACTGGAGTTTGCTTTGTTTTATAGTATCTGTACTCCTTGTATTTTTCAAGAGCTATTTTGTAAACAGATGATGTATTTCTCCATTGAAAACACAATAAAAAACAGCACAATCCCATAGTTGTCTGATTTTTCTGAATGTACAAAATTGATTTTACTCTCTGAATTCATACTTGGCTCTTAAATTTTCTGCTAAGACAAAATACAGTATGGCCTAAAAGAAGTAGTACGTAAATGAATGCTCTCTAAATAAGCATGATGTTAGATGTAGAAAGTGGAAGTAACACTCATCAGGATGTTGAGTTCTAGTCTGTTAAAGGGAAGGGCTGTGGATTGTGCAGTGGCTTGGCGGGGGCAGAGTTTATTGCCAAAAAAAAAAAAACCAAACCCCAGCATTTTAAGAGCATCCATTTCTTAGCTTCTGATTAGGAGTCCATCTCAAAATCTTAAATTCTTAAAAGCTGGCAAAACTAGAAGAAATGTATGCATAAACAATTTGGGGCTATGCTATTTTATTTAAAAGTTTGAACTCAATTTTTTAAAAACATCAGCTGTAACAGTTTTGACATCTTACACTTGCTTTTCTCGCAAGTGACTATTTCTTATGTCAGCAGATGGCACTATTTCCCTTCTTGTCAAATAGTTTATGCTTGCCCTGAAATAAAAGTAGCTGTGCATCACTTGATTGATCTTTGTATCAGCATGAGCCCAATCCTCCAAATGCTTGATGTGAGTAACTTTAAGTAGTCTTCTTTTGACTAAAATTTCTTTAACTGCTAAAACCACTGATGATTATGGTCTTCATATTATAATTACCCGGCCTAAAACAATAAACCTGTGTGTTCTATATATTTTTCACAGCATGCAATTGCTTGTCTTGTTTAGAACAGATTCATCATCTTTATATCTTGCCCACCCTGTCTCCCTTTCATCACAACTGATGTTATTTATGGCTTTAATTCTTCTTTTATTTTCTCTGACCAATAAAAATCAGCTAGTAGATGTACAAATTTCTGTTCAGTGTTTCTCAATCTACTGGCAATAGGCTTCAGTAGGCTTGGTTTTCTGAGTTACCCATCGTGAACCTCCGGAAGTAAGTTCATGGACTCATAAGGATCTGCAAACAAGAAGCTGAAAATTACTGTTGTAGACAAAATAATTAACATAATAAGCCATGGTTCTAACAGATTGCTTTAGACACACTGATTTGAATCAGACATTTGAGTTGATGAGTTCTAGCTAAAGTTGTGCTTCCTTACTGTAGGTAGTATGTGTGCATGCCATTTCTTAGTGCATTTCTTTTTTTTTTAACTGCAAAATCTTTAAACTTGTAGATACAAGTGTATAGTAACTGAGTAGTAGTATCAATTGATAGTAAATATACCTTAATGAGAAAACAAATTTTAATCAACAATAAAAGTTAAAACTGAGTTCTTCAGCTTCTAGAATAACCAAAAATAATTGAGTATAGCAAGAACATGCTAGATATTACTAAGCCAGAATCTATACTTAAATGCAAAAAACCTACTGTGGTCGTTACTGAGGAAGCAGGGTATGTTTATTTTCTCATAATACATACTTTTTTGGAAGTTGTGTGCATTTGTACAAAAGGCATTTTGCATGTTCAAGTGATCCTGGCATCCTTTATGTAACTAATGTAATGTTGCTATGCTTAATCTCTCTTTGGCATCATTGTGGCTGAACAATACTTACCAAAAATTTTGTCACTTAAAAATGCACAAGTCTTGATAGTACACTCACAAATGTCTGTATACACATACATTAGCAAAGTACTTGGTAGGTTCACTTTTTTAAAGATCCAACATTCATACTGGGAAAACGTCAGTAATAAACCATTTTTAGTTTACTTTAATAATCTTAGTAGAATTAAGGATCTGTTCAATAGAAACAAAGTGTCTTGGATTTGTTGATAGAGGCAGATGCAGTTTGATACATCTACAAAGTTCAAACTAATAATTTGAAATATCTACAAACATCAAACATCTGCTGCTATCATCACCAAAAGAATGCAAACTCTGATATCAGAGTTCAGAGGGCATGTTTTATTATGGAAAAGATAATATGATGAACCACTGCTGGATGTCCCATCTGCTTTTTGGATATTTAAACTCAAATGGTTTTTTAATAAAGTTTAGGCATATTTGTATTGTTCTCGCTAAAATTCTGGAATGCTATCTTTAGGTAACTTTTTTCTCCCTCCCACACTTAATGAATTAACCAGATCACAGTTCCTATTCAGTGTATCTGTTTTTTTAAATGACCTCAGTATTTTTATGACCTCTATTCTAGTGGAATGTTTAAAATAAACTAAGAATGACAATGCTGTACACACTTTATTAAATTTTTACCTCATAAACTCAACATACTGAATTTAGAAAAAAATTTAACAGCATACTAATAGTTGGAAAAAAACTGTTTAATGGTACATGCAGATATTATCAAGCTTGTTTTTTGCAGTAAATTACTGTCTTTAAATAAGAGCTAGAATCCAGGCAAGTAATAGGAAAGGATAAAGAGGAAAATTACTATTGATGTAAAGTGATAAAAACCCCAACTTGTTGGGTAAGGAAAGCTGCATTTATTTATTTAACTTAAGAAGATAGCCAATGCATTTAAACTGCCCCATAATAACTGTGGCCCACACAGATACCGGACAGCTTACAAGGGCGAATGTCTTTTTGTCTGTCTTATTTGCGAACTAGCACATCTACTTCATGAATGTATTTTACGTTTGTATTTTTAGAAGTAAATGTCCTCAATAAGGCTACTTAAGTAAATGTTTTACATGCTTAAAATCTACACATCAATTCAAACTTTTCAGTTCATCTAAGATTATTTCTGTGACGTTTGCTTCAGTTAGGGTAATACGGTAACCTAAAGCAGATAAAATTATTAAAGTTGAATGGAATGTTAGGTCACGTACCCTTCATTGATCAGGCATTTCAAATGGCATTAAAATAAAACTGGAGGGGCGTGGGGAAGAAATCCTTGACATTTGAGGAATAACTTCCCCCCTCCCCACCTCTCCCCAATTAGAAGTTTGATTCGAAGTAAATATAACAAACATGATACTTAAAACAGCATGTAAGAGTTTTGTGCTACAGCTTCTGCTTCAGCTTTACTGAAACCTTGCCCTGTATGGTGTCTGATGCTGCGTGCCTTCCAGAAATCTGGCATGCGCGTTGTCCTTGTTTGCGTTCTCAGTCTGCAGTGGAGCTGTTAATAAAGAGATTGATGATAAAGTTGTCGAAAAGAGACAGTTGGACAGGACTGCTCGCCATGAGTGACAGAGGGCATGCTCTGCCTTCACAGCCAAGAACGTTGCCCCCAGCAGAGAGCTGGCCATGCCTGGACGCTGTGCCAAGCCTGTTCAGTGCATGGGGAGAGGAGTCCGCAGCTTATAGGAAGGATTTCTATTACATTTTTAGCCTGTGTTCTTAAAGGGAGATTTCCTTTATTTAGGATCATCACACAATTTTTTAAAAAAATTCATGGCCTCTTGAGAACAAACACAGTTTCAGAGGCGATAAAAAGGCTGATGTAGATAAGTTCTGAAATTTTTGTGAATGATGTGCTAGGACTTTTAAAATATTTCATTGTGGTCTGGTTCAATGAAGTGAAATAGAGATCCCTTGTTCTTAAAATTAACATTTTTTGCTTTTATGGGGAATAAATGCATTATTCATGTACTCAATCTAGATATTAGCTTCTGTAGGAATCTCCCTGCCAAGATGTCATAAACTTCATTCAACTCAGTCACATGGTTGGAATCAGAGAAGCCCAGAATGATGGATGGAAGCATTCATTGTCTCAGCCACAGTTTATCATTTATAATTTTTATCCATCACAACATAAGAAGTAGTAAGACTGATAAAACATTTGATGGTTTAGGCCATCTGGTCACACAGTATATTAGTATTATTAGTGATTATTCCTACTGGTTCTTATCTTCATCCAGAACAGTGTGTAGATTTTCTATACAGTAATGATCACTCTGACCACTAAATGCAATATCTCATCTAGGAATACTTTTTTTTTTTTCCTTGTAGCATCTAGTCCTTGTCGGTAGTGAGATAAAAAGATCCTCGCAACCCTAATCAAGAACAGTGACTTAAAAAGCAGTTTCAATAGCCCACACTTTAATGTTTTGCTTTTGAGTGTATTTACAGGGGGAAGATCAATCCTTTTGGTCTGACCACATTTTAAAGTGGTGGTAGATCATTTTCTGTGGACAGATTGTACAAATACTGGTATAGACTTTTTCCAGGTTTATTTCCCACACGACATTGTTTCTTTTTTTTTTTTCAACTGGATTAAAATATGTAGTAGTTTACCAATTAATTAATAAATTAATTCTTTATATATGTATTCTGTGTCATTCTTAAAAAAACAACAGCACTAAGAAAAGGGCTTCTGTTCTATGAGTCTTTGACCTAGATAGGGATGAAATCTTGTTTTGTAGTAGTTGCTGTGAATAATAAAATGTTGAATTGATGTAGTAACATTTTTCCAGTAGTTGGTACAGGCACAAGGAATTTCTTCTCAGTTTTTAAATTTTGCATCTTTACTGAGGCTACTTAAAAAAAAAAAAAATTAAAAACTTCAAAGCTTGTTTTACAAAAATGTAGGTTTAATTCTGGAGAATCTCAAGTCTGTCAATTAACTGACTGTGATTATAGTAACCTAAGAAGATTTTTTTTTTTAAATGTAAGGATATAAGCTAACTCACCCTTGTGTTTATGTTTGTTTTGAAGGTGTAGGAATTGGTTCAGAGCCTCAGTAGTGTTGCTCTGAATAGGACCTGTCTAGCCAGAAGCACACTAGATGTTCTGTCTTTGCAGATAAAGTCAAAATGGCAAGTTTGATCTAGTATCATTAGGACTTTTTTTTTTTTCTTAGCTTAAAGAGTACTTTTATGTTTGGCTTACTATAGGCTGTATTTTTAAAAACACATGGAAGTCACACTTCGAGTTGTTGCAGTTGCCGCAAAGAGTTGATTTACCTTTCTGGCCCATTAGTTTTTCAAAGGTAACCTGAACATTCGTCGTGAAAGTAGGCTTCTAGGTTTGTTTAAAATAGCGATATCTTTACCACTTATTACTATGTAATGTTCTAGTATGTTAAAGTTTTAGATTATGTCAAATTACTCATTTTTACTTTCAGCGTCCACTGTTATGTGTCAAACTGAACCAGCATGCTTTACCTGACAGCAGACAAAAATTTTCAAAGACTTGTAGGAATGAATTGTCTTTTCCTATGCATTCCACCAATGTCGCACGTCATCAGTGCCTTCTTCAGCTGTAAAAGCTCATTTTGGTGCTACAGGATGTTTGCTGTTATAAAATAGTCCTAGCGTTTTAGTTTCTTCAAAATGAAAGGGGTCGTAGTCATATTATTTCAAACATGCTTTAATGTGGCTATATGAGGAGAAATAATACATAATGTGTAAGTAAACAAACAAACCCCAACTATAACTTGTCACTATGATATGAAGCAGTTTGTTAGAAAGAGTGGCTCACAGCAAAGCCAAACCTGAATTCTAATCCTGACTTTTGTGTACGTGACCTTGACAGGGCTATTGACTCTTTGCCTCGACCTTTTTGTATATGAAATGAGATTAGTGATTATCAGACATTTCACAAATACTGGCTGTCAACATTTGAGAATGTCTTGGAATTTTTCATATAGAAGATGCTTTGAAATTATTCTATGGGATTTTGCTGTAAGCATGAATCACACACCACTTGAAACTCATATGCTAGTTTTCCAATCTCTGTTTTGTATCAAATATATCATCTTTATATCCTGCTGTAAATTAGTTCTAAGGGCATCACATGAGAGAGGAAAGGTTCCTGTATGTGCTATTAGAACAGTCTTGCAGTAGAGGGAAACAATAAAATTGGGCAACTTGATACTGTTTTTATTTGGAGACATAGTGCATCCTACTTTGCCTTTTTAAAAAAAATATTTTTATATAAACACTCAGACCTGCACGAGGTGGTTTTTCCCCAGGAAAAATACAGAGAGACTTAAATCCTAAAAATTGTATACCTGTTTGCTATTCTGTTTATCAGCTATTTAATCTTGTCTTCCTCTTTCCATTTGCTTGGTCTGCAGGCTTTATAGCTCACTGATACATTGGTAGAATGCATCTTAAGTATGGCATATCTGAAAATAAATTTTGGCTACACCACTTTTCAGCTTCTGATGGTACAAACTAATGATGTAGATCTGTGGTCTCTCTCACCCTCTAAACAAAAACAGTGAAGGTGGTGAGGATGTCGTTGGAAGACTGGCTTCTCTTTTCTTTACAACTTGCGAATTTTTCTAGTTGTCCAAGCTCCAGTTGCTTTCATATGGAAGTTTGTCTGAAAGTTGGGGAGGACTTTATTGTACGAGTCTGTTCATGGTTTGCATTTAGGTTCTTCACAATGGCAAGTGTAAAGGGTTTTAAATTTTTTAAGGAAAACTTAATTTTGAAGGGCAATTTGCACAGTAAATGCAAAAATAACGTACCATTTCTATTTTTCTATTGATTTTAATTAAAAAAAAAAAAGTCCTTTTTAATGTAGTGTGCCTGACAGCTCTAGATGAAAGAAAAGCACATTAGTTTTACAAAGCAGCAGAAGGCAGTGCATTGGTACTCCAGTGCACATAGCATTGCACAGAAGCACTACCGTGGTTTATGGAAGTTAGTCTAAGCAAATAGTGGAAGTTCAAGTTTACCACCTTTTGAGGGTCAGCCTGTGCAACACTGCGGAATAAAAACTGGAAGTAACATGGACCCCTGTAGCTGTCATTTTGACAACTACTTCTAGGCTGGCTGACTTCATCTGAAAACAAGTGTCTGTACTCCTATACTAGTGAATAGAATGTGCCCTGTGGTGATCCTATTTTCCCTCAGATCTTCTCAACACCTTCCAATTTTTTCTAGTTTACTTCCAGCACTCTTCTAAGTAGTCCTGGTATTTTAAAACTCCTCCTACTTTCTTCTACCTGGAGGACTGAACTGAGGCAGCAAAAAGTAAACCTAATTGGGAGTTGCATTAATGTCTGCTATGCTGAACACTTGCCAATAATGCTTTGATTGTTATCCACATCTTTAATCTCTTGTTATCCAAGCCTGTCTCTGTCAAAGGCCACTCAAAGTATCTAAAGCTTGGCCTCATATCTTCTGCATTAGCTGTATTTTTCTTGGACAGGATGAACATGTTCAGTGCTTTACCTTCCCACAGAGGCACACTTAAAACTTTTGTTTCTGGGCAACAGGTTGCAATTAAAAACCATGAATATAAAAAGGTATGCTAGGCTTTGGGGTGGGCAGGGGTGATATGCCATGGTATCAAGCAAATCCGTCTTCAGCTGGCCTGGTCCTGTCTGAAATACAACAGGACCTGAAAATTGAAGCTGTGTTGGAGTATCTTGGATCGCTTCTGTGAGCAATTGTAAGGCAAGACTACTGCTGATCAGGTTGGGAGGAAAATAATGGGAACAGTGTCTTCTGATGGGGATCCAGTCAGCCAAGGAATAGAGTTTACTTGGGATCTTGGAGTTATTTCTAATTCCTTAGGGAAGAGGTTAATAGCAGTGACCTAGATGCTATAGCATTAGGATCCTCAGGGAGAGGGGAGTTTCTTATTTATTTAGGCACTGGTTATGTGCTTGCCGATATTAAATTCGAGCCCTTCCTCATAAAGTCAAGGGAAGATGCTTCCCAGTGTCCATTGATCAAAAAATTACAGTATATAAAAACGTTAAATCAAACTATGTATGTGCTGCTGACTGGCACTGGGAATTTTTCTATAGAGTATAGAACCACTCTGGGGGAAGGACTTCTTTTGTGTTGGAGTGGAAGTATAATATACATCTTCCCAAGAGTTCTTTTACAGCTTTCTAACTGTTTTCAGATCTACAAACTGTGGTGACTGGTTCTGTACACAGTGGAACATGCATGAGACTTTATTTAAACAGCCGTGTATATTTCCACTGATAAACTAGAAACTGAAATATGGACAATACTGATAGGAGAAGCCGTTTGTCCAATTGACTCTCTTGGCACCTATCCATTTTTTTTTCATTGACTTTATAATTTTTTTGACTTATATAAGCACCTTTCATCTGATGATCTCAAAGCTTTTTGCAAACATTAATTAAGCCTCTTGATGCCGCTGTGAGCTAAATAAATACAACAGGTGTGGTTTAGATGGGTAAATGAAGATACAGAGTAGTTGTCTTGCCCAAGGTCACCTAGTAATTTAGTAGTGGAGCGAAGTGGTAGAAAACTAGCTGTCTGACTCCCCTTTCTAATCACTAGGTTTAAATCAGATTCTCCCAGATGATAACTGCAAATGACAACAGTCTTTCACACTGGGAAAAATGGATACAGCAAATAATTGCAGTTCGTATTCTGACAATGACCAGAGCTTTTCTACAATTCTGAATTGTTACTAGTCTTTGCAAAAATAATTATCTGCTTCATGCAACTAGCCTAGTTAAAGAATTAATTAAAAAAAAAAAAGTCACGACTCAAAACTGTAGTTCTGTTTAATATTTCCTGCTTTTACCTAATGTCTCTTAAGACATGTAAACCATGTCTCTTCATGGTTTACTTATCTGCATCCAAGAAGAGGCTATGCAATACTTTAACAATATTCTATATCAGGAATGGGATTAGCAGGAATACAGAGTAGGGATGAGGAAATAAAGAAAAATAGAGATAAATCTCAGAGAACCTTAAGCTGAGTATTTCTGATACGAATTTGCTTCTCATCAGAATTTTATTGGATCCACCTTGTCACCTGAATAAAGAAGGCACATACCTACTTTTGCTGTTAGGTTGAAAAATGGAGAAATATGGCTTGCTGTTTACAGTACGTGAAGACTGTGTATGTATAAAATGGTACATCATGTGAGAGCATTACCTTCACAGGGGACATTGGTCTTGCCTTAAGAAAAGGAGGATGACTTTATTTCTCACCCAAGAGTGCTGAGGGAGCTGGTGGAGGAGCTTGCCAAGCCACTTTCCGTCATTTATCAGCAGTCCTGGTCAACGGGGGAGGTCCTGGAAGACTGGAAGCTAGCCAATGTGACGCCCGTCTACAAGAAGGGCCGGAAGGAGGATCTGGGGAACTACAGGCCAGTCAGCCTGACCTCGGTGCCCGGGAAGGTTATGGAGCGGCTCATCTTGAGTGCGCTCACCGGGCAGGTGCAGGACAACCAGGGGATCAGGCCCAGCCAGCATGGGTTCATGAAAGGCAGGTCCTGCCTGACCAACCTGATCTCCTTCTATGACCGGGTGACCCGCCTAGTAGATGAGGGCAAGGCTACGGATGTTATCTACCTGGACTTTACTAAGGCCTTTGACATGGTCTCCCACAGCATTCTCCTGGAGAAGTTGGCAGCTCACGGCTTGGATGGGCACGCTCTTCGCTGGGTAAAAAACTGGCTGGATGGCCGAGCCCAGAGAGTGGTGGTGAATGGAGTGAAATCCAGTTGGC
>WAAD01022317.1:4665-103741 GCA_013389945.1 Fregata magnificens
CTGTTCTTCCCCATTCCTTTCCATCCACCTGCTGGGGAAATCATGTAACCAAAAGGACTATTAATTTTCCTGCCCAAAATGGAAGAAGAGACAGCCTACATAACTGGCCTAAGTAATACGGAGGAGTGCTAGGGCACAGACCAAGTAATCAGAAGCTCTGTTTGCTTACTCTGATAGCAGGCCAAGGGCAACAAAAAAAATGACTACAGGAGCTGGGCCAGCTACATATCCCAAGGAAGAGACCAGTCCAGATAGCCAAAATTCTTAGGAAATGGCTGCCCCTTCAACACCAGTCTAGGACCACACTACAGACTTGGAAAACACCAGCAAAGTGGTTCAGAACAAAGTCTTCCAACTGCATTCTTGTATGCAGTTACAGCAGAGAACCATCTCAAAAACATGCAAATCTAGAATGAGATTCACCTCATCCAACTTTAGCAGTCTGAGATGATCAGGTGGGCACCCTCTAATCAATGGAGAGAGTAGGACCTTTCCAAAAGGGGATGTAGGCTATTCTAAGGAAGGTGCCTTAGATCAGGGAGGTGAAATTATTCACCTATTTCTATAGCTCATCGAAGAGAGGAGACCAAGATGCCTAGTTTTGGTTAGATCACTGAAGAAGATGAACCCTTTCCATGACAGAAAGTGGGCCACTTCCTGCTTTGAAACACTACCGCAGTATAGCAAGCACTCCTACCTTCCAACGTTTCCAAATGAAGCAGAAAGTGGTTATCTAGGGTGGAAAAATATACCGCAGAAAGCATTAAAAGAACCTTATATGTTGTTTGGATGCAATAAAACTTCAGGCAATGACAATGAGGACTCTCTAAGCTTGATTTAAACTGTGAAGAATCCGATAAGACAATGAACTTCTAGGGAGAGTTAGCCCTATCTGGCCACATTTTAACTGCATCCTTAAAAAACGTTGTGTTCTGAGTCAGAGCAGTACAGTTTTATGGAATCTGAATTGACACATTACTTAGAAAACTGATTTAGTGGAGGTCATAACTGCTCCAGGAAAGTAGTTTCTCTGCTGCAATAAACCAGGTTTATTGAGTAGTTGTCTAGTAATCAGTCTGCAGTATGATTATTATTATTTACTATCACCTGAGTTCACTCTTCATTTAGTAATGGTTGGCAGATGAATAAAATTGCCAAAAGAATTTCATCTGTCTTTCACGGTGAAAATATTTTCTAAAATATTTTGAGAAGCATTGCATTTTCATGCACACACACATTTATTTATATACATATGCACACACACACAATTTCATATTTTATTTCAGAAGACATCACAGGAAAGTAAAGGCTTAGATGTTAAGTCTGCTTTGGTTTAACTGTTCCAGTCAGCTCTTCTCTGTTAATTTTGTTGCCTAGAGTTGTTTGTTTCATAATTCACCATGTGAGTGCCTGCTGGAAGTGATTTTAATACCTGATTGCTCTTGGCTTCAAGTAAAGGAACGTCCTTCATCGGGGACAACAAGATGGGGTTGGTGAGAATTTATGAGCCAATGGCTAGATGTGACTACTGCATAGAAATCACTTTTATTATGTGCATAAAATGGTGTTTGGATTAAAGGACAACTACATTTCTCAAGATGACAACCAATCCAACACCTTAGACAAGAGAATAATGCCTGCAGTTTGGTGCTTGATTTTAGTGACTTTTATGTAGGTTTTCATTTTGACTTACCTAAAAATGTAAGGGATAACTGATACACAATGGATATTTAGTTTTTATGTTTCATAAAAAGACGAATTTGACAAAAATATGTTCTGTAAAACAAACATTGAAACCTACTTAGACACTGAAGAGAAGACTTTAAAATAACTCTAAAGAGACATGAGTCACGGAAGTTTTCCTGATGACTTTCCTTTGCTCACATTTCTGAGAGTAATCAAGGTGGTCTCAAAGGTGTTATTATTACAGGTTTTAGTAACGATAGCTGATATTCTCTACCAAAATGTATGCTGCTTGTAGAAATTAATACACCTTGCCGTTGCCTTAAAGGTATGGTTTGAGACCTCAGAACCCGATGGATCTATCCTAAAATAACTCTTTTAACTACTGTAATTGTACATGTTGCTATATGAACAACCTTAGTCACCGGGGTTTTCCTGTAATTATTTTATAGTAATATTGTGAAGAACAGAGAGGAAAATAACAATGAAGACTCACCACAAAATAACTTTTGCAAAGAGAAGGAATTTGGGGAGATTTTAAAGGAAAAACATAAACTCACCCAGCAATAAAAGAGAAACCTGGAAGCTTGAAATGTTACTACCACCTCTCTCCCACACATATCAAATGCCATTTTTACATTACAGTTCCTCTGTTGGCAGATCCAGTTTAGAAGATCCTCCCCATCAGAAGGTTTTACGCTCTCCCTGCTGTGTCCATGATGGGTTCTGCTGACTATCACATCCCAAAGCAAACTAATACTGAAACAAGACTTTTTTACTATTGCTTAAAATGGAACATTTCATATTCAGAGTCTCATCATGCAAAGTTGATCACACAACAGAGCTGGCCATATCCTCCTGCAAAGTTAAAGGAGTGATCAGTTGAGAGAAGAATCCTAACCTGGAACTACAGCTCCAGATATTATAAGAAGTCATTTTACTATTCAGATCTTAGCAATCACACAAGAGAAACAGTTAAAGTGGTGGGTAATCTCCTGCAGAGGGACAAGGAACAAGTCACTTGAGGGTGGGAAGAAGGTTGAATGGGAAACTCCTCTGGCCAGATCAGCTGTCGGAAGATTAGTAAGTACATGGAAAAAGAGAATAAGGACTGTGATGAGCAGGGATGGCTTACTTTGGAAGGCAGGACAAGTTCCTGCCCCAGTGCCCAACTCTTGGACAGTTAATCCCATTGCAAGGTGGTTCCACTGTAGCCTGCTACAATGCACAGCCTCATGTGCTGAGCTAAACCAGCTGAGATAACCCTGCAGAGGGGCAGGAAACTCAAAGAGACCCAAGTAGACATCTAGAGCTAGAACTCCCTTGCTGGTCAACTAGAGCCCTCAACTGCACTGACCTGAGTGAGCGAGTGCAGCTGCACTGCAAAATGACATTCCAATAACAAGCAGTGATTTGTTTAGCGGGCATGATGGCAGGATTAGCATTTGATGAGCTATGGTCATCTGGAGATTCTCTGTTCTTTATTACGAGCTTTGGTTGAGCAGCCTTTCACCACATAGCGAATAACCTCCTTTTCCTAAAGTACTCAGCTATTCAAAAGAAATTATTTGTGTCAGATGGAATGTGACTCAGGGCAAATTTGAAGTGTAGCTTGAACCTCAATATTTATTGAGAGCAAGAACAATAAAGTGGAGATGTATTCTGAGAAGATTAGATTGGCTGCAATTGTTTCATAGTCCTACCAGTAACTGTTTTCCTCTCGCATAGAGCTCTGTTTTTCCCCCTTCTCTGAACAGTTGAAGGCCCATACAAAAGGAAAATTTTTTGCAGAAGAAAAATCACTATTGTCTGCCCAAAGTGTCCAGCTGCAAACTAACAGTCTGTGCTTAGGAAACAACTAGGAACAGAGGGAAGCAGAACAAAGTGCCTTATTTGTAGAGGTATTAAGATATCAAAGATATAGTCAAGTAAGATAGAGTTAAGTATTTCTGAAAATACCACTATGCTCAAAGCATCTACACACCCACACGAATCTCTCCTACAGTCTCAGCGGTGCTAAGATTTCACTTGAGACCATTGTCTGTATCAGAGATGCACAATCCTCCTGCCACAAGGGTATTTAATATGTGGCTTAGGACAGGCAGAAAGGTCATGGTATGACTAAGAGGTATCTGATGGTATTTTTAAGTTTATGGGCTTCCTCGTCTTCTCATTGTAGCTGCTGCGAATAGCTTCCAAGAAGGAATAAAATGAGTCCACTGTAAAAAGAAATGTGCCAGGGAGAACAAAATTATGCCAGTTGGTCTTTGCCTTATGTTCTTCTGCTATTAGACCTGAAGTTTTTGAAACCAAAAATTCATATCATTATCCACTTGTGGTCTTGGAACAGATTTTGTGCTGATTCTATTTAGACACAGTCAAGAAAACAATTCTTGACTGCTTTTTTTCAGCTCTCATAGAAAAGCCACCACACAACTTATTTTCCTCAGATTTTTTGCAACAAAGACATTTTAGTATAGCAAGATTCCTCATCATAGGTAATTGGACACCTTCTGCTCCAATAGGAGGTACTATACTTTCTTCCATTGCTATTGCTGTTTCACTCCTAGACTTTATTTCCCAGTAATTTAGATATCATTTAACTGTGGTGGGTTGACCCTGGCTGGATGCCAGGTGCCCACCAAAGTCGCTCGATCACTCCCCCTCCTCAGCTGGACAGGGAAGAAAAAATATAACAAAAGGCTCATGGGTCGAGATAAGGACAGGGAGAGATCACTCAGCAGTTACCGTGACAGGCAAAACAGACTCGACTTGGGGAAATTAGCTTAATTTCTTAACAATCCTATCAGGGTAGGGTCATGAGAAATAAAACCAAGTCTTAAAACATCTTCCCCCCACCCCTCCCTTCTTCCTGGGCTTAACTTCCCACTGATTCTCTACCTCCTCCCCACGAGCAGCACAGGGGGATGGGGAATGGGGGTTGCGGTCAGTTCATCACATGTTTTTTCTGCCAATCCTTCCTCCTCAGGAGGAGGACTCCTCACACTCTTCCCCTACTCCAGCGTGGGGTCCCTCCCACAGGAGACAGTCCACAAACGGCTCCAGCGTGGGTCCTTTCCACAGGCTGCAGTCCTTCAGGAACAGACTGCTCCAGCATGGGTCCCCCACGGGGTCACAAGTCCTGCCAGCAAACTTGCTCCAGCGTGGGCTCCTCTCTCCATGGGTCCGCAAGGTCTTGCCAGGAGCCTGCTCCAGCGTGGGCTTCCCACAGGGTCACAGCCTCCTTCGGGCATCCACCTGCTCCTGCGTGGCGTCCTCCATGGGCTGCAGGTGGATATCTGCTCCACCATGTACCTCCATGGGCTTCAGGGGGACAGCCTGCCTCACCATGGTCTTCACCACAGGCTGCAGGGGAATCTCTGCTCTGGCGCCTGGAGCACCTCCTCCCCCTCCTTCTTCCCTGACCTTGGTCTCTGCAGGGCTGTTCTTCTCACATATTCTCACTCCTCTCTCCAGCTGCAATTGCACAGTTTTTTTGTTCTCCCTTCTTAAATATGTTATCCCAGAGGCGCTACCACCGTGGCTGATTGGCTGGGCCTTGGCCAGCAGCGAGTCCGTCTTGGAGCCGTCTGGCATTGGCTGTATCAGACATGGGGGAGGCTTCTAGGAGCTTCTCAGAGAAGCCACCCCTGTAGCCCCCCCGCTACCAAAACCTCGCCACGCAAATCCGATACATAGTCCCTTAACTCAGTACCGCTATTTCTGTCTAACTAAATGAGACTGTAGTTGAACATTAATATTATTATACATTTCCTCTTTCCTTCAGTCGATAATCCCTCACAGGTTAAGTGCTTCAGACAGGAAACTTGCTGTAGTTCAAGGAAAACTTTCCTTGAAAGTTCCAAAGACGCCATTTGATAGGAATTCTAGTTCTCCTATACAACTTTATTTTTCTCCCTTCAGCAGATACTTTGCTTTGGAAACACAAAGAACAACATGGAAAGGTGGAATACAGTGAGAACATACATAACACTGGATTTACATTCCTTGCTGATTCTCGACAGCCAACACAAAGAAAACTGATGAAATCTGACCAGGAAGCTGACACCGTATGAGAACTCATCAGAGGCGCAAAACTTCAGTTAAACCTCTAATGGATTCGCTATTCAAGATGGAAAATAACCCAGTCAGTAACTGTAAGGATCTATTGATTTAAAGTTAGCATAAACTAGACTGCAGAGGACATTTAAGTGCAAGCCTTGTTTTGGCCTCTGCCTGGCGATAAAGGTATAAAACTAAGTCAGTCAGAACAGAACTGTATGTTAAGGCTAACAACATCACTTGAGCCCATTCATTTGATAGGAAAGGATGGTAAACCTCTCTCTCTAAGTACCAGAAAATTTGTTGTAACATACCTCAGTGTTTAAATTGATGCCATTTCAAAGACCTCTCAAAAAATTATATTAAGATTTATTTAATTAAGTTTGCACAATTTCCTAAAAACTGTTCAGTCACTAATTTTATAACTCCTCCCAAAATTTTTTACTTGTATGGAATAGCCTTACATCTCTACATATTTCCTGTTTATTGTTCACGTTACTCATACCTCATGCTAGGGCTCTGGCTACCTGGAATACTTCTTTGAAAGTTCATTAACAAAAATCCAACTTAGGTTTATACAGTATACTTTCCCCTGACACATACATAGAACCACAAGCCTTAACAAGAATAACATCCTGCATTTATTCTTCAAGAATAGTAACCATATGCTGAAGTACCTGTCTGTTCACCTGCAGTCATTTAAATAAAAAAAAATTGCATGAGAGTAACTAATTTACTCATTCTTTCACAAACTTCAAATCATGCCAAACTGTCTCTCATCAGTATTTTTGAAAATGAAACATCATAAAAATTTGAAAGAAAACACACCATGTAAAAAGAAAGTTGTCTAGGGATGCATATGTACATTGCTCCTGTGAGAACATCAGCTGTTAAAGTCTGATTTAAATCCCCTAAGATTAATTTGTTCAATAAGTGTATCAAAGGTATTAATAAAACAGGAGTTCTGTGAAGCAAACATCTTTTAATTCTACTCTTACAGCTCTATTGTTACACAGCTCTCAGCATTTCTACCATTTTATAAGCTATGTCCAATCTACCCCTCCTCAATTTGAGGAGTCTGCAATAATCCTGCAGTTTTTGTCTAATTTATGATGGTGAAGCTTTCTTAAGCATATGACACAAAGAAAAGCTGTATGTATCTTAAAGTTACAATGCACCTAGTAGTAATAATGCGGCAAACATGAATTGTCCCCCCTGCTTATTTGACCAGTGTGGCACAGTTTTAATTCTCTGGTTTTCTAGTGTACTAGTAATGCTGTAGATTTTATCAAAGCCATGAGGAACTTGGGACTGCATTCCTGCAAAGATATTGCGTTACCTAACTTTACCTAGCAAGTGAAGAAGAGAATAGCAATGTGTCAATACCATGAAACAGAGACATTGTCTTTTTCAGTTTTGCACTTTAGACCAAAACACTAGATATGCTTAATTCATTCTTGTATGTATTCCATATTACTCCATGTGAAGATACTTCTTGAAGTGTTTAATTAGCTTAAACATCTAAACCCATCAGTATTTTACCTCTTTCATCTATCAACGAAACTATTTTCAGTTTAGTCTTTATTTTTCCTCCGGCTTGCTTGCGCACATGATGTGATTGATTTTTATTCTGTAGGACGTAGTTCTGTATTTATAGGTTTCTAGAATATGGTGATTTTTCTTTGACCTTTTTTTTCCCTTTTGATCTTTTTTGCCCACCTTCTTTACTTCATTTTTCCCACATAAGACTTTAAAACTATCCATTTCTGTTTTTATTTCTTGCCTGCTTTATCCGTAGATTTCACAACAGCACTTCATAAAGTTACTTTACTACTTACTGTTCTTTGAATTTTTCTTTTGTAGTAACACCAATGACTAATCTGCAGAGTGCTCTAGGTTGCTGTAACATTTGCTTTCTTTCCACTACATCACACATGCTCCCTATACTCATTCATTTCTACCTATTCAAATTCTTGAAAGCTTATACTATGCTGCTATGATATTGTAGTCAGTCTTGCTTAGCACACCGCATTTAATAAACTTAGCGCTACTGTCATCAAAATTTTACATTTCTAACCAGATCTTCTATTAATAATTTGCAGGTCCAAGATGGTTCCCACCTCTGCTTGAAATGTCTGTTGTTTGGGTCATAATATAACCCCTCTCTAAGCCTAAAGGAAGGTCTGATTTCCGACATTTAAGTCATTCAACAAGTGGCCATGCATTATAAATCCCATTTATAAGGTTCTCTATGGTTCCCACCTAACTGTCGGTAATCTGAGCACTTGAAATTCTATTTTAATTTTAAATCTGTAGAAATAATGTCTTTCCCCCCATTTTGACTCATGCCACTTTCCACATTTTTTTTCTTCTATCACTAGTTAGGCTCAAGGTGATTATTTTCAAGAGGTATTTAAAGGAAGAAGATGATAGGAGCACAGGATACTTCAGGTAGGAAGGGACCTCAGGAAGTCTCTAGTCCAACCTCATGCTCAAAGCAAGGTCAACTCTGAGGCAGGTTGCTCCAGTTGGGTCTTGAAAACCTCCAAGGATGGAGACAGCACAACCTCTCTCGGCAACCTATTCCAGCGCCCAGCTGTTCTCATGGGGAAAAGTTTTTCCTGACACCTAGGCTGAAGCTCTCATTTCTTGCTGTCGCTCATCCTCCTGCAATGCACCTAAGAGTGGCCTGATATAGGTCCCCCCTGCAAACAGGACATGCTGTGGCCTCCTGTCCAGCCTGCTGCCCCAACCCCCAGGGCCTTTCCCGCAGAGCAGGCAGTCCCCAGCCTGTGCCCTGCCAGGGTCTTCGTCCATCCCAGGGCCAGAGAGAGGAAGGTGGGTTCATGAGGATGGAAATCAGGAAGCACAGTTCCTGCTTGTCAGAGAGAGTAGAATTGTACAGACGCTATGCGTACAGATGAGGCAGTAAATCTGAAGTTTGCCCCCTTCACACACACCCACTCTCTTATTTATTACAGGTTTCAATAAAAATAATTTAAAAAAATATTTTTAAAAAGCAGCAGGGTTTTGATTTCTGAGTTTGCAGCTTCCATTCTTAAACAAAAAGACAGAAACAGAAGAGTTCCCTGAATGTGGCATCTTTAGGATTTGCATTGAGCTTCAGTCCCACGCTGAGGCAGACTGAAGCTCACTAATCACGGTGTTTTCCAGCCAAGAATAGCACTGTTATCAGCCACATGCAGACTTTGACCCCCAAAGGCTGCCTATTGTGTGGCAGGCCAGCAGCATCTTGGGCAGCCAGCAAGGACAATAGATTGACCTGCTCAGCCTTTGCAAATTGAAGCTGCCTGAAAAAAAACCCAGGTTTAATACCACTAGCTAGCTGAGAAGAAAAAAAACCCGCAAGAACATCAGGAATCTTCAGCTGTCACTGACAGAAGCAGATACCTCTGATGAATCTGATCTAGAGAGCAAAGAATAGTGTTTCAGGACAGAACAACTGAATGTATTTAGCCAATTAAGAATGCTGCAGGTTTAGATCACATATTTTATTTTCAAATAAATAGAAAGATGAGACAATAAACCACAGAAACATTGGAATGAAACAGAGGTACTGCAACGAATGTGCAGCAAAATGCAAAAATAAGAGAAAATCTAAATCACAATAGAAGAAATGGAAAAGTAGTTCTATTTTTTTAAGGCTACCAGTAAAAAAAGGGGAAAAAAAGCCAAAAAGCATTAATCACAAGGAGATTCACTTTGCACAAGGCCATTTTCCTTGCAGAGATAGCATGACTTTCTGGAATGTTCTAACTGCTAAATAGGTTAAAAATTAGTGACACTAAGAAGACAAATTTTCAACAACACTGAGGCTAAATGTTTTCCACTGGGCTATGAACTCCATTCATGTTGGGTTTGCAATAAGGGGTCTGTTTATACTTTTCTAACACACACACACAAAAAAAATTAATGGCAATTATACACATACAGAGAGCTGACTATACAAAAAGCATAAGGCAAGAGCACTAATTTAATTTCTACCCAGCAAGAGTTTCAAAGACACATATCCCTCCCATTTTTCGTATTTAATGATACATTGCATTATGCTGACAAACTGGTATTTGAACCATATTGAATTAACTAGTAAATACATTAAAAAAAAAAAAAAATCAGTCCTGCATAGAGGTGAATTCATCCCTGCACGAGGAAAACTACAGCCAACTTCAGTGCTCACTTGTCCAGTGCCTCCTGAATGCAAATTTCTGCACTTTCTAGGCCTTGGAGGTTGGAGAACTCAACTGAAAAGTCTTAGCAGAAAAATACATATTTAGAGGACTAGTCCATGATATGCAAATGTAGGGACATTCGTTGTTAACAATGCTTAGGGAATTATAGCAAACGCCATTTGGCTTTAAATTATTCATCTCTATGTATTTAAATGGCCTGACACAAAATTGCAGTTGGAGAGGAACCTTTCTGACCTGCAACATAGACATCATTCCTTTACCATTTTTTCTTACACTAACCACAGGAAAATATCTTGACTAATTAGAGAAAGATTCTCAAAACAAAGTAAATATTTCTTTTCTGAAATTAAAACAGCATATGTCATAGACTTCAAAGTAATAGAAAGAAATATGCCCCATACCACAGCCCAAAACACTTTTTCAGGTAAATTTAGTGCCAGTCAAAATTCACAACCATTTTCAGGCTCCTTTGTATCACAGAGTTATTGACTTTGGAAAAATGGTGAGTCATGTCATGCCTAAAATGCAGCCAGACCTGTGACTTTGCATTCAAATTATCCTTTCTAAACCTCATAGGTTTAGAAGCATTTGCAGTTAACAGAAAAAAATCTCTATGTAATAACTATATTTCAGATATTGCAAAATCAGCTTTCAAAAGGCCTAATACTTTCATTGAAGCAACATTATTTCGAAGTTATACAGTATGTTCTTGTTCATTCAAACAGAATTGCTGTAGAACTTAAAATCTAGTTCACTACTCTATCATAAACATATCCAAAAAAAAAAAGACACAGTTCAGGTTGTTATGCTTTGTACCGATAATTACCTGATTCTGTATGCTAGAATTTATTACCGTGCATTTATCCTCATTTCTGGGACTCATCTGGGTAATTACGTTAGTAAGTAGTCACTGTGGTTTCAGAATAAGATGAGCATCAATTTTTGACAGGTCACCATTGGCAACAATTAAAAGCAGCTGCCTGTAGCAGTTGGGGTTAGGCTGGCATGCGAGTTTAATGCAAACTATACAATCAATCCATAACGTAAATATCTTCTGAGGGCTGAATTAATGTTTGAATGAATGAACTCGGACATTTTACAAGTCAGAGCAAGCAAAGTACTCAGAGTTATCAGACTAATACTAATTTAAATAATGGCAAGGATGTGAGTAAAAAAGCTGAAATAAGGTGGGTAGTTGGAAGCAAAGGGTGGCATGATTATCTTCAGCTCACATCAAATTTCCCTTTTTAAATGAAAAGCTGCACACGGTAGATGGTAGCGGAGAGAGGACATAGCAGTGCATCGCTGCTCAGAGCGTGGTCCCTGGCAGCAGCATGGCCCCCGCCTGACAGGGAGGCGAAGGCTGGGCAGCTGCTCATGCCGGGCTGCCCACAGCCCTCTGCTCTGGGCTTCCAGGGACCCTGCGCTCCAGCTGCCAGACCTGGGACAGGCTGAAAGGCTAAAGCAAAGCTGGGTTCACAGGTCTACCTACCTGGCTGTTGGGAAAGGGGTTTCCTCCCCATCTCCCAGTACCGTGCCCTGGTCTCCCTTTGACCTGTGCACCAGAAGCAGGGAGTGAGAGGGAAAAGACGGTGTAGGGCACTGGTGGCACCACCTTGGGTGGCGTGCAGGGAACGGCCCACCTCCCCCATACACACCTGGGACCGCCTCCTCCCCTTCATACATGAAATCCAGTAAAACCACTGCAACACAATCCACAAAACACCACAAAATGCACAGAATAAACAAAAGTTGAGGGGTCTTTTTCTCCAGCTACTGATCCTGTTGCATGTTTTTGTGTTTACCATGCTACAAAATCCATGGAAGTGAATAGAAAATCACATTCATGATATACTAAAAAAATGCAAACATGACAACTGGTAACTGAACTGAAATGAAAACAGTTCATTCTACTTCACACAATGCAGTCAAATAGGTAACATTGCGTTCCCCAATCTGATCTGCCGCCATACCAAACTCTTGGTGTTGCTAGTTAGCAAGATTACTTGGCCCCAATTCTTAAGTTTACAGTAGCGTGTGGCACAATCTGGGATATTGGTATATAAGGTTTCAGCTTCTATTTCACAAGCATGATGCCTCTGGTGCAAAATCTGACAGGCTGACTACCATTTTGAAAAGGGACCGCAATACCAGGATTTGAATCACGGCACTGATGCGGCACCTTTGAGAATTGAAATCTTTTAATTAAACACATAGAAAAGAAGATGTTAAAAGATTAAACTTAAAAATAAGAGCTGACAATTTCATTTCATGACTGAGGCATAACAAGTGTGTGATCCCCACAGACAGGCTTGCAGAAGTAATTATTGAATGCAGACAGATCTGCAAGAGTTAAACATCACAAACTTGTAGCTGTGATGGCAGAGGTCTACTTTGTATCAATCTATCTCAAGAAGAAAAACCCATTTTCCATAGAGCTTTTTTGAGGGGCTAGTTAAAACAGCAAAAGAGCTTTTTTCTGGCTAGACCTGCATCTCTTTGGTAGGAAGTATGTGACAGAGTCACTAGATACACACAAAGAGTTTACCTGGCCCCTGAAGGTCCATTGGCTCAAACCACAAATAAAAATGAATATACCCTTACTTGGCTGATGTAATCAAAAGGGCCTGTTGAGAAAGCACACGAGCCTTGGATATGCTTCACTGTGGTGAGAGGGACAAGTTGGAACACAAGCCCTGTGAGCTGAGCTTCCCCCACTGCAGCCACTTCTCTAGGAGACTTGCAGCGAGCATCACTGGGCACCTGCAGACCTCAGGCTTGCTCAGAGCCTGGCTCAGCTGGGGAAGACCTCTTCTAGATAGAGAAACCTTCAACCACCCAAGGGCAAAAGTTTGCCTAAAAACCCCGTATGTCAGAAAATTCCTGAGATAAAGGCAAGCCCTCAGTCTGCTTCCCCAGTAGTCTTGAGCACCTGGGCTGGTAATACTGACTGATCTTTCAGAGGATGGAAGGAGTAGGGACACAACTGAAAAACAATACACATTCACCTTCAATAATGTTTCACCTCTTTCCTAAGGCAGGTGAAATTCAGTAAACAACTAGATGGGCCTAGATCCCTCAAACTTATAGTGTTGGAATGCATTCGGTTTTAATCCAGGCTAAATCACCTAACCTTAATAAAGGATTTATGTTTTGAGGAAGGAGACTGTGCAATAATTTAGGCAGAACTGGATGTAGACTGACACGTTAATCTGTTGTCTGTATCAGGTACATTTGGATTTACCTGTAATCTGTGCCCTTTCTCCTCTAGTAAGGAAAGACACAAGGCACGAGGCCATTCAGATTCAAACTATCTCGTCTAGTTCTCTGAACAAAATTAACTGGCCCTGGCATTTTATGCAAGGGCATCCATTTTATTTGCCCCAAATGATGCAAACAAGGTCAAGAATACATTTCCACACTAGTACGGAGCACCTGATGCCAGAAGTATCCAGCAAGAGGCATAAGAGATACTGCAAGAAATGCCAGTGTCAAAAACGCCCTTTCTTATAGCTCTTGCTTATCAAAGCCTCAATCCTCATATTCCTGAAGGAAATGAGATAGGGTAAGACAGAAAGCAAAAAGTCTTATTTGGAGAATAAAACGTCATCTTCATATGCAACATCTGAAAAATTATTTCCACCAGGTACCACAGCAAATTTGAGATAAGCATGGGGTGGAAGCGGCACCTTTGTGGAAATATATTTGTATCACTAAGTGTTATTGGACATGTAGTTTGGATAAAATGTAAGTATGTGAGAGTTATAGCAAATGCAGTTTAGACATATGAAACTATTGAATTTTTACGTCAGTAAAAAAACTCACCAATGATCAGCCTTACTGACAATCCTGGAAGATGGACTTCTCTAAATGTAGACATGGAAGTAGAAAGTCATCTTTCTTTCTTATACCTACAGGTGTTTGCTTATACTTAGGGTTGATTTCATGAGACATACAGGAAGATTTAAGTCTACTGATTCATGCATCGTCCTTGGCCAGAGACTAACAGCAAGTGTTTGCAGCCAGTGTTCCAGCAATTCAGCAAGAAGTGAATGTAATCAGAAAATGCGGGGGAGGGAGGAGAGAAACAAAAAAATCCAGACTCAGTAATATGAAAAGCATGTACAGATATACAAGGTGCATTACTCACTTTACCAACTGTTAAAACTTAAACAAGGTGTTGATGAGCACAATTTGAATGGAAAAATAAAATAAGATTGGTTCCTACTGTGGCTCCAAAGGATTTGTCAACAGAAAAGATGTTAAATGTTCAGTACCACTAAAATTAAAATTCCTTCAGAATTTCAAGTATTCATGCTTACATATTTATGTTAAAAAGAAACAAATAACAGGAGAAAAAGCATTATTTAGTGGCCTGTATTACAAAGGGAAACAATGAAAATTGTGTGTGTTTTACTATGTTGAAATGCTCCGGTGTCATACAGGATTAATGGTAACAGCCCTCACAGAAAAAAAAGTCAAACTTTCACCCACAAAAGCCTTTTTGTGCAATTTTTGTGGGGGTTTCATTGTTTTTTATATGCAGTATATGACCACCTGCTCATTTTTCAGAGCCGTATTTATTTTTAGGCTGTTTGCAAAAGCTGGCTGTCCAATGCCAAAAGCAAAAGCATCACTTTAGTCAGATTCCCTTCTATGGATACATTATAGAAGTCTTCAAGTCACAGCATATTTTAAAATCCTCCATTCATCCCCCTGATTCAGTGCTTAAGGGGTCTCTCACACAGAGTCTACTGTATGTTTCGTTTAAATTCTAGTGCCGTCATCTAGGCCAAGAATCTCAGCTTTGGGATTCTTTGCCCGTCACCTTCAATATGTGTTACTATGGGTACTGGAAAGCCTATTACTGTACACAGAGAAGAGCCACAAGAAAGAAAAGGCACATAGATTCGTAGCACTAACAAAAAAAAAAAAAAAAAAATGCAAAGGGGAAAAAATTCACGGCCACTAGTAGGATATAATTTTGTACAATATCTTTCTCCTAGAAAAGCTGAAAATCTTAATGTAATTAGAACCAAAGAATAATTGAAGGAGAGATCAGCGTTTCCTACCCCGTAGTGTTACATAGAACATATATTGCACACTGTGTCTTTCTTACACTTCTCACTTCTGTTGGAATACTATGGGAAGTAAATATCATTCACGTAAGAAAAGCACTCTGTCAACAAGTCTTTTTTACCACTAAAATAATCAATGAAGAAACAGCAATCTGCCCTGCAGCCTTCTTCACTCTCTAACATCTACAATAAGATTTCTACATGTTGGCAGTCAATACAGTTCAATTAATGTTTAATTCATGTTTTCTTCCTGAAGCAAGATGAAAAGACAGAACATTTATCAGTAGCAGAGCTGCAGCAAAAACAAACACTTTTTGTTCCAATATTACCATCTTTTTGAGATGCAAGGCACTATATCCGACAAAAGCCAAAATGTCATCTGCCATTTATTTTCCAGAGCTGGATTAAGTTCTGCAGATGATTAAATAAAATATTCGTGTAAAAATATATAGTGAAGGGAATTCTTCAGCAAATGCAGCAGCCAAATCGAAGCAGTACATAGCCATTTTTGTTATTTTCAGTGAAGATATTCTGGAAACTATACACAATCCCATCATATTTAAGTGCACGTCAGTTAAAAACTCAGTCTTACTAAAATCTTTTCTGTCCTGCTTATTTCTGGTTATCAGCTAGATTGCTGGTCATCGAAGTGAATGCTGACTGCTCCTAAGAGGCTGGCAAAGAACTCCCTGCTGAAACTGCCATGATCCCTCTCTCTTGACAGCAAGCATCTGTCTTGCTGAAGATACAGTGTTTATCTCCATGGCAGGCTTGACTGAAACATCTAAGGCTCTAAAAATAAAAGTTTAAAATCTAATTCACGTCTACGGCCCACCTAATCACCCAGCAGGCTTCAGTAAATTCTTTTTCATTGTTTCCTTTTTAGCTTCCTCTGCTTAATCGGCAGATACAGTTATTCACAGCGCAATTACACATTAACCCCTTAGACCCCAACATGAATCGAAGTCATTCACCAGGAAAGACTGGTGAAGAGAGAGCGCAAGCCAGCCAGGGCTGTCTTATATAATGAACATCTCCAATATTTTGATCAGCTGTGATAGTTTAGTACAAAATATGCTCTGCCCATTATCTTGAAACTTCTCATATCAAAATGTTGGCAATTTCAAAGAAGCAGAATGAAAAATGCTTTGCATTAGGTGTGACATTGTTACACACTACTCAGAATACTGGGCAAAGTATTTTGCACAAAGGTCATCATTCTGTACTGAAGACATAGTCTACAGCACATGCCAAGAGACCCAAATGCCACTGACCAAAGGTTGATTAGAGAAGGAGGTACCACAAGAAATTTTTCTTGGTTACCACCACCCTGGAAAGAAAATGGTTTTATAGCAGCATAGCAGCAGCAGTTCTGTGCTGAGGTACACAACTAGCACAAGCAACAGCATTCAGAAACTTTCACGCTAGGGTTTGGAAGCCCCACCAGAGGCAACTGCAGACATCAATAAGCACATTGGTCTTTTTCATTTCTTCCTGAAGACATATCTAAATTTGGGCATGTATCATGAAAATTTATTAGCAAAATGCTGAGAGTACTGACCTGGATCAACAACTAATATATCAAGCAGGACATGAGATTCTACGTGAGGCTAATGAAAATATCAGAAGGTCTAGAAAATAGGACACAGGAAGAAAGGCTGAAGGAGTGGATGTTGTTTAGTTTAAATAAGAAAATACTTTGAAAGAGAAAATAGCAGTCTTCAAACACACCAAATGTGTAAAAGGCAGGTAGAAAGTGGAAGAGAGAAAAGTTTTGCTTCATCCACCATAGGCTTGATAAGGTAGATTTAGGTTCAGTTCAGGAGAACAGTTCAATTGGGAGTAAGATGCATGGGGAAGGAACAGGTGACCTGAAGGTCTCTCTTTAACAAGTTGGCACAGCATCCCTCAGAAATGGCACAGATATCAGGTGATCCTACTCTCGGGCAGGGGGATGGGCCAGGCGAACTGTCAAGATCCTTTCCAGATTACTTTATTTGTAGGATTGCACAGACCATTAGCAAGAACAGATGACATCCAGTGTAGACATCCATCCATAGATGACATCCATAGTGTATATCCTACCCAGTGGAAGCCGCTGGATAATGAAGCACTTGGTGTAGGCTAAAGAGCATAGGATTCAGTACGTTCTCTGGATAATCAGAACAAACCTACCAATAGAAGGAAAAACATTGGGGGAAACAGCTGTATGTATAAAGAGCATGTTCATATATGACTGATTTACCAGGGGCCAGTCACATGCCTAACAAACCTGTTCCCTATGGAATGGGGTAGGCGACCATGCGTCAGTCTTTCACATGCAAAAGGATGAACCTGGCATATCAGGCCACATGTTAAGGGACACAGCCATAATACTTGCCTGGTCCTCACAGCCCACCAGATTGTGGGCCACCAGATCCCTGTTTGGGAGTCAGGATGAATGGGATCACAGCCAAATGTGTTTTAAAAAAAGAAGCCCATTCCAAGTAAAATGCTTGAAAGGAAATATACTTTTTTTGTTTGTTTGTTTTTTAAACAGCCCATATATAGAGAGGTAGCAATGCCTAGAAGACCACTATCTCCACACCAAACAGTATGGGACATCTCTCTTCTGGAGGGAAAAGACCAGCCAAACTCAAGTAAAAAACTCCTAAGGAAAAGACTGTCTAGGCAACTGCAAAACTGAGAGCTCAATAAGGCAGTAAATGATACTGCTCCACATCAGGTGATGGATTTTGATTCTTTCACTTTTATCAGATTATGCTGAGTACATGAGAAAATAAAAGCAGAAAGGATGTTTCTTGTCTCATAAGCACAGTTCAGATAAGGATAAGAAGGAAAGTTGTGCTTCCCTTTCAAAAGGCAATGGACTGAGGAGGTATTGTTATTCAGCTGCCAAGAGCTCTCTCCCTTATGTATAGACATCAGTGTTTTCTCTGAGATATTGTCTGATATCTTAATTGGAGGCTACCTTTCACATACGCCCATAGAGAAGTGAGGCACTGATTCACTTTCTTGCAGGCAGAAAGACTGCCATAGGCCATAGCAGAGCTGATATTGTCTGGAAGGGGGTGTCACAGTGTTAATACACACAGCCTTATATGCTGATGGACTGTGCTTCAAAGAGTTTCCTTTATACAGTCCTGGATTGTTACGGCATGAAAATTAGCCCCTGTTCCAAGGGAAACCCAGTGCAACTTCCATCTCTTGGGATTTCCTAGATCAGAAGGGCTTGCAAAAGCTGGAGGACTCACACCTGCCAAAGTGATGAGAGAACAAAACAAACTAAAAAGAACCCCACTGAATTGTCAGCAGGCAAGTATGTCCAGTAACAATCCAGTAAAGTATCACATGGAAAAAAAGAGAAGACTCCTGTACTCATCTACTGTGAAAGTGGTCACTGCAGGTTTGGGGGATTTTTTTACATTATATCTACAATCCTAAAATTATCCAGCTCTACTTATGGCAAAATTAAAGGATTTTGTATTAATTGTGAACTTGGCATCTTCAACTTACTCTGTAACCCCATCATTTCAATTTTCCCATTCTGCACACTTTTCTGTAAGTATATAAAAAAAAATTTAATAACAGAATTTTTACAGCACTAACTAACAGCTCACCTGTACAGGAAACTTTTAATGAAAAACAGTTGGGATTGGGGGGAAAAAAGCCACAGATGACTTAGTATATTTCATCTACCTCTCTCCATGTCTATACTTATCTAACTTGTGAAGTGGTCACCTTATAATGTCAGTCAGCTGAAATTACTCAAACATTTGGCTTATAGAAGCACCATGAGATCCTACTCAACAGGAAAGCCCCCATCATAAACATCACTTCCACCCTGGTAGGCAGCTATACAAGCAAGTGTGCATTTAAACCAATAGTGTTAGCATGGGATTCACCTGATAAATTAAAATTCCAGTAAATACTCAAGAGTTTTATCAATAGTTCTGTAGTAGTAGTAGTTGGGCAAACCTACCAGTATCCCACATTTTGCCATATCACTTCTCTTTAAATTGATTAATTACTAAGTTTACGGTAGTTATTCTTGTGTGTCTCTCTGCTTTTTTCCCCGAAGGGTGTAAAATGACATTTGTAATTGCTGCAGATGGAGAATGAGATTTTTATAAGGGAAAAAATTGCTACAGAAAAGAAGATCAAGGAAAAAAAAATTGCTGGTTTCTTTCATTTTTAATAAAACAAAATAATCCTATTTACCTTCAGTCTTGACCAACTAAATGGCTGTTAAACACCTGCTAGGTGAAATGCTTTTTCTCTTCATAAGGAAAGGATTTCAACATTTAGCTCAGCTAATGTTTAATTCATTTCCTTGTCTGCTAGGTAGATTAAAAGAAAGAACTTATGTCAACAGGAAGGAGGCAGCAAAAATGCAGCTTTGCACTCCAATCCTAATTTACAAGAGTACCAAGTTCCAATTTCTAGATAAAAGATGTCTTAGGAGGTTGGCCGAAGTTGAGATTGCAAGCCATAAAGAAACTACTGGGACACAGATATCACTGATGATAAATCCTTTAGGGAAAGTCAAATTTATGATCTAGTTAAAATGGAATATCCTGGTATCTAATGTCATCACAGCACTAATGGGATATATCTGTTGCAACAAACTGCCTTCTCCTGTAAAATACATTATTTTCTTTATTTCTTGTTTCTTGGCTTGCCTCTGGTTTTACGCTAGGCAGGGAGCACTAACCAAGCCTACTGCAGGTGAGGTTTTTTCCCCAGGTGCTTTGCAGCATTTGTGTATTCACTACTACTGTAAAATAGCACCCATATCAAGTAACGGAAAACACAGTACTGACAAAAAATGCAGACTTACATGTTCTGCAAAGACCTAAACAGAAAGGGGAAGTGTAGAGGAAAAGACCTTTTATTTTTCAGACATTTCTATTTCTTTTTGAGCCATTAGAAAAACAGTGATGAGTCATAGCCAGGTGTCATAGAACAAGACACATAGTGCGATGTGTATGTGAAAGGGAGACATTATCAGTGGAATCACAAATCCCACCTTTCCTAATTGGAGATCTCCTTCAACCAAAATGGAGAGTATACTGAATACGCTCATTTTAAGACCCATGACTTCTATCGTAATAATTCAGAGTTTTGACAGCACTATAAGAAGCTGAGAATCCCCAGATTCTGGTTCATTCCTCGTATGTCTACTCTTTCCAAAAATACATTGATTTTTATAGGTATGACAAGCTGGTTCAATTCATCTCTATGTGAAGCAATCTTTCATATCTGTACAGGAATACTAGGAGATATTTTGAGCACACCAGAAAGGGCAACAAACGCAAACTGCTGTAGGCTCACATATCTGGCAGGACGACATCTAGAAAACTGTAGAACTGCTGCAATTTCTACAATATAATGACACTGCATCAGATAACGTACTACCTGACAGAAACTGTGAAAAATCATATAAAGGAAGCATAAGGAGAGAGAGAAAAAAAACCCAAATGCGTTCAGGAATAAATACAACTACTGACTTCTGTTTGTTTTCCTCCGTTCCCCCCACCCCAGCTGCTTTGATTTTAGTGTAGAGTCGTCTTTGTTGATATTGCAGCATGAAAATGAAAGGGAGGGGGAGGGAATTAACCCTAAGAGGAAAAAGAAACCTTTGCAGGTTTCATTTATTCCCAGTTCTTCAAACTAATCCATTTGCAAGTCAATCTTATCAAAAAGGAGATAGGCTCCTTATTGCAATGTTCCAGGGGAAAGAAAAAAAAACTAAACCAGCTCACATTGAGCAGTCTCTATAGCCAGAGGAATTCAAAGACAGAGTTTTTTCTCTCTGCATCCCCCACAGCACAGTTACTGGTTGCAGCCTGCACACCAGTCATTTCCAAAAGAACCTTTCGATTCAACTAAACACTAAACATTTGAGCATTAAAGAAAAAAGAAGCCTGTGCCTCCACCTAGGTTCAATCCCTAACAGAAGTACGGAAGACAAATAAAGGAGTTTTTTTTAGTCTCTGGACTGTGCATCTCTTCTTACACCTCTGTGCTTCCCAAAAGTTAAGCATAAGCTCAAAAATGGTGGATGTTCTGACCCCACGCTTGCAGAATTTGCTGCTGAATCTTTCCCCTACAGCAGTACTGCCTCTAAGCTAAAGCTTTGTTATTTAATTATTTTCTAGCCTGTGAAGACAGCCTTAAACATGAAACATGAATATAAACTAAGGCAGTATCATTTCTGAGACTACAGCAGAATTTAGAAACAAGGCCACAATATTGTAGATAATACAAAAATTAATAATGAAATTGTAATGTCCGTATGCTAACATGAATCTCGATCCTCTCAGCTTTGTATTGCATTAATATGAATAGCCACATAACTATTTATTCTCTTCATTGAGGTGCTAAATCTAAACAGCAAAGACGATAGTGAAATGTGAGCTTTATTAGAGCATCACTGATAACCTCTTTTGACAAAAGCACGGGTAACGTGCTTATTCAGGCCTTCTCTGTTATCGAAAACCCTAACTTCCCTATCTCCAGAGTTCTCTCATGGTTTTATAGGAGTCAACTATGCATTCTCAACAGACAAAAATCATTAGAGTGTTGAGACTTGAAATTATGAAATCATAATACCAAGACTGGAACTGAACACACAGGGTACCTCATGGGACTGCGAGCAAGATGTTGCTGCTCACTTTCCTATACAACTCCCCTCCACCTTCCATTTTATTTAAGGTAAAATAAACTGCTGGCAAAATTCCACAGCCGAAAACCACACAATACAGACATTTTTATGCAGGTCTTAGGTCCAGCTCACTGTGTGCCAGAGAAACTGCTTTCTTTCCTTTCCTGTCAGGATGCAACGGCATTAAAAACAATAGCTAATGGGGTTGATATTCCACTGCCATCCAAGCAGGTCTTAATTGCAGCAAGGGCAGTTTCTGCCAGCTTTTCAAAACTAGGGCTTCTTCTGCCAACTTCATTAAGCTTATTTTTACAGTGCATCATTCCCCTGTTTACCATCAGCTCCTCCTGTAATGAAATGCCCACCTGAATATTGGCTCGTCAAAGAACATTAAGAGTATCCATACGCTGAATCTCATGGTATTGCTGACTGTTCTGAAAAGTTATAAACACAGGAGGTGTTCATGATCACCCAAAGAGACTTTTCTGTTGGGTTTAATTTTAATTCTTTCTTCTTCTCATTCAGGAGGAGGAAAGGATGAGCATCCAACTGATTTGCTAGTGCCTACCGATGCTGTGAGATGGTAGTAAACTGTGGGAAAATTTTCTGTCTAAGCTCAGGTTTTTTCTCCTATTTTGTATGCACCAACCTTGTGCCATTTTGAATGATAGTTCTTTTTGTCTCTTTTTCCCTCCAATCTAATACCTGTCACAACCATCACACAACGGAGAGCTTTCTCATAGGCTTTAGTTAACCCACTGATCCACGGAAAAGCAGAATCTGGAGCCTGCAGAAGCGTTTGCCTAGTGAAACATATATTTGCTTATAGCTTGCCTATAAAAACCTATGTTTGTCTATATTTTGAATCCTTTACTTACTTTACCTCTTGATGAAGAAAGCAGTGAAGTACAAGCTCAGATGAGGTAGTGGGTTAACAACATCTAAATTTTAACAGTGTTGAGTGATAAAATATCCCTGGAGATTTGAGAGGGAGGGAGGGAGGACTCAAAAGCATATCAAATTAAACATCTTCGAGTCCTGAGGGGTAGAGTCAGAGGGGGAAGGGAAAAGCTATCGTCTCATTTCTCCAGTTAGTACTGCCTGCAGATGCAGGTTAGGAAGCAGGCCTTTTGAGGAGAACAGGGATCCATTTGTTGAAATCCTCTTCCCCCCATATTCATCTCCCCTCTCATTCTTAGTGCTTTTTATCAGCATTTCTTCCACGTTTATATTATATATATAGTATATAATATATAATTTATATGTATTATATAAACCTAATGTTTTGTGGGTTTTTTCTTTTTTTTTTTAAGTCCTCTGAAATATTCATTCAAATGATTCACAAAAAAAAACGCGAATAAAAGGCTTAATTAAGGAGAGCTCTTTTTATCCCTCTTTTTTTCAAATAAACCATTACATTCCACCAATAATTAATTAAAATTAAATTTTAAAAATAAAAGCAATGGAGGCATCAGAATCTCTCAATAATTAATTAAGGAATTAAACTGATCAGCTAGGGGTAGCACACATGACAGCACAGGTGTCCTACGCTGGTTATTTGTCACACACTCTGATACCTCGCATCATGTGTTGGAAGGTCTGAAGGCTGAAACGTACGGGTTCTGCCCCCAATTATGGGTCCGCAGGAAAGCTACAGGCTATAGATTGGCTCGTTGTTAATTAAGTGGCAAAATGCAATTTCTGCCTCTTCCCACCTTTGTACTGGATGACCTTCCTTTTCCCTCCCTCTTTGGAAAATAAAATTAGTTCCCCTGGCAAGTGACATTGTTCACCTCCTCTAGGTTCTTCCCATCAACTTGATACAGTGTTTTCTGCTACAGTATGACCACCATCCATAACTTTCAGTAAAGAAATAATGACACAACTGATTTTTATTCTTTTTTAAGACACACAATGCAATAAAGTTTTCGGATTTTTTCCATTGCTATAAACTGCATTAGTATCTGTATCGACACCAGTAACACACCCTACCAAGCCATGATGTCCTGGTCTGCAACCCTTCCTAGGGGTGTGCAAAATGCACCACTACAGGTCTCTTCTAGGCTTCTCTGAGTACCCAACAGCCTTACAGCTAATGGATTGGGAATGATGATATTCCTAGAGAGCCCATCATTGTGGACAGAAGCATAAAGTACAACTGGGAAAAAGAAAAAGGCAGATGAAATTAACATCTGTTAATGGCTGCTCTGTCGCATGGTCTCCGACAAGCCCTCGGCAGCTTGCCATGTTGCTCTGGCTTAGCATGGCACCGGAGCACACACCCGCCATGCCTGCTCCAGCTAAGGGACTGTGATCCAGTCACGTTAGGAATGGTGGTTGTGGTAGTGGTGGTGAGTAGAAAGGACAGACAGAGGGGAGGGCAAGAGCTGAAGCAGTTTCAGGTAGTCCTCAGAGGGAAGCTTCAGAGGTTGGATTTCTGATTTTTCCAATTGTGATTTTGGACCAGCGCTGGGCGATGAGTCACTGTTTGTCACTAACGGGGTTCTGTAATGGGGAAATCTACAGGGGTGTGACAGCCTGTCACCACCAGCAAAGATGGCACTGCAGAGTTAATAAGCCAGGGAGACTGTAAACACAAAAAAACCAGAAATAAAGAGAGTAAGGAGGAACATGAAGAGATAAACAACAAAATACACAGGACCCCACGCACAAAAATAGTATTTCTGCACATGGAACCAGCTTTGGTTTTTGTTTTCAAACTTGACAACCCTATTTTCTAGGAAAGCAGCTTTAAATTGCTCTCAGCCACCCAGAAAACCAAGTATAACCATAGCTCAATGGCATGATGCACTCACTCCTGCCTGTGCCAAGATTCAGACTTAAAAAGTCGTTTGTGCAGCCTTCTAACAGCATGGGACATCCCCCATGCTGGCTCTCTCCCGCCCAGGGATGGAGAGTCTCCTGCATAGACAGTGACACCCTTGCAGTCTGCCTGTAGCCCATCTGGAAAGGGCACAGGTACTGTTTGGCTCACAGTGCACGGGAGAAGGGCACTCTTGGCTGGCTGCTAGGTGAGCTGGCCAAAGTATGAACAGGTAAACAAAACCAGCTCTAAAGCAGAAAGCCCCAGAACAAAGCTGGCGCTCTCCTCTTGATGGGTAAACTGGTACAGTTATGGATGAGAGAAGACAGATCACGTGAAGGTCAGTGGGGCAGGACCTTGCCATAAGGGCATTACTGCAGGAGGGAAATGAGGAAGCAGACTTTGGTAAGAGGTGGAAACTGGGACCTGTCCTGACAACCTGGATTTTCTTTGGCCGCCTGCTCTGTTGAGATGGGCATCCCTGATGTACATCACAGACAGAAAGTGACATTAACCACATCATGTGCTGCCAATACTCAGTACTGATCCCAGCTCAGAGGACAGGCTGCACACATGGCCTGCTCCCTTAGGCAGCGTGGGCCTTCAGAGACTTCCTCAGGTCTCCCAGAAGCACAGTGAATATCTCATGCTATGTTCCTGTTACTTGTAATAGCAGAGTCCGTCACATTCTTGGCAGGGCATCACAATTTCATTATTGGTTTGCTTATTGCACAGAACTAGAAAAATGTAAAAAATGGTGGAACGTGGCAAACACTGAAAAGAGAATTGTCTGAAATGTCAAGCATTTTTTTCCAGCACTATGTGTCTACTTAAGGGTTCAAAGACGAGTAAAAAGCCTCTATTCAATGAGTAAATCAGAATGCATCATTTGGCCCTTAGCAAAAAGAGACAGTTTGAATGCTTAGTCTGTGTAGTCTCAGTTTCCTACCGATTC
This sequence comes from Fregata magnificens, assembly GCA_013389945.1. Classification (NCBI taxonomy): domain Eukaryota; kingdom Metazoa; phylum Chordata; class Aves; order Suliformes; family Fregatidae; genus Fregata; species Fregata magnificens. The sequence goes on from WAAD01022317.1 coordinate 30,146, forward strand.
CGCTGCAACTAAATGCTCACAGGTGCAGCATCTCTTCCCTCCCCCTTCTTTCCCCAAACTCTGCTTTTAACCCAGTAACCTCTTTTCTTCTTACTTTGACTGCCTCCACAGCTGGGTCCTTTTTAATTTTGGACACACTGAATTTCTAGGGATGTCCAGAAAAAAATAGTCAATTAAGTCATCCAAAGCCCTGAGCATAGTTACCATTCATTTACAGCATGAAAAGAGCAAAACACCTTCCTGGTGCTTGCCAATTATGTGGTATTTCAGCCAAATGTATTCAATCATGCCAGAAAGAAAATTCCAAAGTGTGCATTATGTTCATTTCTAAACCCTGTTAACTTAACTAACTCTCAGTTAAATGTGCACTGATCTTAGACCTAAAGCATGTTTCATGAGGTATTTTTCATTAGGCAAAAGAAAGAATTTGAAATGTGCAAACCATTTGTAACAACAGAGAAGACTCCCTTCCTAAAATTGTATACAACGCACATCCAATTCATGGTCATTGAAGGTTTATATTCTATTTGTACTTCGTTATGCTTTTGCCAGTTTTACTTGGGTCACGAAACATCATTCGAGCAATACTATCCACCAAACACGGAAGATAATATTCTACATTGTCAGTACCATTTAAAAAGCAAGACCAAGTAATATGAAAAATGATTAAACCATCCGATAACAGTTGTATTTAACCTGTGTTGCCACTGCTAAATTCACACACCGAGTGGCTGGTTGGTGAAATTATTAGAGGCACAGGTCCAGACAGTCAGATCCTATAACCAGGTGGCACACAGCCATTTCTAAAAATACAGGAAAGCAGGGAAGGGGCTTATCATTCTTAGCAGAGCTGTAACATTTTTTAATGAACGCAGATCCACACCAGAAATAACTACAAGATGGTGCACTTCACTAGCCGCTAATAACTTTGTCGCTTGCAAATCAATTATTATTTCAGAATGTTTTGCTGGTTTTTTCCCCCAAAAAATCCCATACCTGGACATGACACACACTAAGGCAGAGGTTAGAGCTGGCAATAGGAAAGTACTCTGGCTGCCTCCCAAAGCAGGTGCCATAAAAACAAATTGTTATTACCAGAAGAGACAGACACACCCAGCTGTCAGAACAGGTAGTCAAATGGGATAATGACTCTCTGCTCTGTCCTAGAACTGAGGCTGCAGGAAGTTCGTTCCCCGCAGCATCCTGTGCATTATAAGAGCTTCTTCTTCTAAAAAGCACAGCTGGATGAGTCTGTCCTCCTTTCTCTACACAAAGTAAATTCTGAAGCGTGTTCTAGGCCAGCTGAAGAAGCAAAACACTGTATTAAACTGATGTCACCCGCATTGTGCATACCTCACCTATTGCTTCAAAACGAAAACACAAGTGAATAGTACTCTCGTATAGGCACAGAGAGGCATACATGGCACAGAGAACGTTATACTAACATGTTAAAACATATGCATACAGGGCACTCTGCAACCATTCTTCTGTCGTTAGGTATGTTAAAGCACAAGAAGAGGCAGATAGCATGACAGGTCCAAAAATAACTTCACTGAGTTAAACAGGGTTATGGTCTGTGACTGCAAGCTATATTTCACGGGGCCAGTCCGTTGCGAGCCCACTAAGATTTCCCAGCTTTCCTGAATGTTAAACTGAGAGGAAATCCCTCCCTGCCACTCTCAGAATAGAAACATTCAGACCCCAGAAGACTATATCATCTCTGTCTTTTTGTCTTTTAGCATCAGCAAGTCCAGAAAAGCTCCAAAGAGCATTTTGATTTCTGTTTCTTCTTTGTGATTTAAGAGGAGGGCAGAGTGGTGCATAAGTTCCTGTGCTTATTTCTGCTGCGGTTTCCTTTGATGTACGATTTGCTCCATCCCATCACCAACTTCATCTCCACATTCCCCGCTCATGAATCCCCCGCCTGCGCACTCAGGATTTCCCATGTGCCTGAATGACCACAGCAGGTTTATGCAGCACTTTCTGAATGCAGAGCTACTTTCGCCACACAAGGTAAAGTGCTACCTCTATGGCTCATCCCAATTCTGCTCCTTTTGCTAACGCCCTCTAGCTATCAACATTCGTGGTGTAGTTACTCTGTAGACATATTAGAACATTTTTAATCAGCATCTCGTTATCTTGTCAAAAGTTACTCTTATTTGCTTCTTAATAAAATATACCAACATACCCTATCTTCCCTGCAACTTGGCACCAGCAGGTGTTTGCTCTTTACTCAGTCATTGCAATTTCCATTCATATAATACACAGTACTTCAAAGTAACCCTTTGAACCTGAATAGGACTACAAGCCCCGCCCACATACAGCTTAATTTGGCCTACTAGAAGATGCTTGGTTTAGCATGACGTCCATTTGCATACTGATAGATCTCTTCCCCTTCCAGTCACAATATAAAAACTTAACGCGTTGCTATAACAATTGAGTGCACATCAGATCTGATTTCTTTTGATGCATTCAGCCACCTACTGTCACTTTAATGCATTTTCCTGGCACATGCATGCACACTGTTTCATGTGAAAACATTTATGTTGGCACTCAACTCAATTAATTTTTTTCCTCAAAGTTGAAAAATTCAAACAGAGATGTATTCACCTCTTCAAAAAAACCAACATTTTCAAGTTAGGGAAAGGGAGAAAGAGGAACTATTCCATTTCTCCAACATTTGAGTCAGCAATAATTTTACACTGAAGCTGCAAAGTTAATCAATCATTTCTTTATTTATCTTGTGTTAACACCTACTCAACACAGCGAAAAGCACACAGCTCCTCAACATTTACAATAGAAAGAATAAGACCAAGAGAAAGAAATGAAAAGGTGTGGGAAGTACGTAGGCCATTTACCAGAGCAAGGGAACCCTGCTCATTCTCTCTTAATAGGAAACAAGAGTATGGAGCCAGAAAGAAAAGAAATTGGCACTAGGGAAAAAATTCATACATAAGCGCATGATGTTTATATACCATATTTTCCAGTCTCTTAGCCAACCATTCACTGCCATTATTTTCTTTAGGAAGTTAGAGAGGAAATTTATATACATAAAAACACCTATCTGACTTTTTACAAAGGTGTGTTTTCATCTTTCTGGCATTTAACAAGTTAATTTGCCAACTCCATTTTCTTCTTTCTCACAAAAGCTACTTGTGTTTCCTGGCTATTATTTAAGTGCTGTGTTTACAGTACTGTCATACAGACTGTGTTTACAGTCCACCATTTAACTACTTGCAGTTCTTCAATATCCCCACTACTATCTGACAATACCTTGGCACTAGCCATGCTTTGCTATACAGGTGCATGATATTGCATCACTGCTCACATAAAGGCTATTTGCAACAGGTACCTTTTCAAAAAGATGCCTGTGTATCCGGTGTAGGAGTCTTCCCACTTTGCAACTCTCTGAATACACATATGTGTGGTATACATACATGTACAATATCCTCTTCCAAATCATCTTGCATGGAAAAAAAAAAAAAAAACCACAATAAAAACAAAACCAAAAATGCCCCCATAAAACTCCGAAAAAGAGGAAAGAAATAAGATGTTGAGGATGCTACCATTTAATTTCACTGATCCTTCAAGGTATTAAGCACAGAGGCCGTTGTCCTCCTTTTACAAAGCTTCTGAGAAGGTACTGCCAGATAAACTAGCGCTGAGAATTTTGTTTACCCAGACCTGTTTCCAGTGATTGCAGAATATAGGAGAAGAGCTGGCAAAGATTCAATGTGCTCTTTCCAATTTTGTCTCCCTACTGGTGTTATCATTAAGGCTGAACCTGCAAGTAGAGAACATCATCTGTGCTAGCAGTGCTCAGAGGTCCGTTAGATTCGCTGTCACTGACTCACTGATTGATTTTGTTTCTCCCATTTCTGGGTCAGTGAATTCTTACATGTGGCTATTTTCCAGGCAAGTATTAACTGCAGCAGAACCCTGACTATTAATCCAGTGTACTTCAGCTTGGAAAATGGTGGGGGGGAGGGAGGGGCGTGGAAAGGAACAGAATTTGGTACAGAGTCTTTGTCATTAGCATATGTGTGTGCACATGCACTCAACTTCCAAAATTTCACCTTGGATGAGAAAACATTCCCTTGGAGACAGAAAGGATTAGGAAGTACAAAACATCTCCTCATTATAATACCGACATGTTTCTGGCTTTGAGCTCTATTCTTTATTTCCAGTAAATATTTCCTACGAGTTTGAAAGGCAGAGGTAAACTAAGTGTACAATATATTTGTGTGTGAAAAGAACATGCAAATATTGAGTTAAAAACCAGGATCGTCCCAGGATTTAACATATTCATTAATAAAACATCTTCCCCAACAGAAAAAGTCTCTATGGGATAGTGAAATTATATCAGATTCCCTGAGTCACTGTTTTAGTTTATTTCTTCTGGGATTTCTTTGGGGGCCTTTTTAACGTTTTAAATGAGGTATTTCAGCTTCACCACTTGTCAGAAGACATGAATTTAAACAAGACCTCGTATGCCTTAAAAGAGTACTCAGAGATATAATTGCAGTCTTTTATTAAGTTACTTTTGTGACTGAAAAAGGGGCAGCAACTCAACTGCTCAGTGCTCCATTGGTTGCCCAATTCTGCTGTTTACAAAAATGGTATATTTTGCCTTTTTGCTTTAGTGTTGATTTCTGTAAGACAGACTTCAGATGGTAAAAAGACCCAAACAGAGGGAAAAATATTCAAGTTGCTATAAGGCAGATATTAACAGCACTTTGCAACCAAAGAACATGCTAAACTGACCGCAGGTAACTCCTTTGAGTCATCAGGTTGTTCTTCCCGAAGACATATTTGCTTAGACTTCCATTCATTCTCTAGCTCTTATCTGGCAAGGAATGACTCCACGAGGAAATAAAGTGAGAGCAATGCTGAACAAACACAAATATGCTATTTGCCTGTCTGCCTCCGTGAGCTGGTAGAGGGACCTCTGTCAAAATGCCAACAGGCAAGCAGAGTCTGTAAATTTTACAGTGCCGGACTGGTACACTTACAGAGCTGCATTACTGCAGTACTTCAGGCAAGCGGAATAAACAGCCCTTTTTCAGGTAGTGTGAGCAGCTGAACACACTATGCCCCTGCAGGACTGAAACACTGGCCTTGTACCACATTACATACTAGGGAGAGGGAGGGTCCAGTTGCATGAGGGAAAGCTACCTTTAAAAAAGCAAACTACACATTCCCTGCAACAGTGCAATCTTGCCCCTTCATTAGGAGCATCAGCTGCCAGTGCACAACCCACCCAATAAGAGTCAAAGGGATATTTCTAGAATCACTCTATGAAGGGCCAAACTGAGCCAAGGATCATGGAATAAGCCAGAACATACAAGCCTCACTCTGCCACAGCCCCATCTATTGGCAAGAGGCTTAGAAAACAAGCCATTCTGATCATGGAATCACGCACAAATGACAGAATATGAAAACCAGCATTGAAATACAAATAGAGAAAAAGCCTGCCTCCCTTCAAGCCTCTGGGCAGCTCCAGCATTAGAAACTCAGCACTGCTGGTATATTTGTATTCAGGCAGCAGGACATGGGCTGGTAAGGCTCATGAGGCAAACTGCTGCTATGCTGCCCACCAGCAGTGTTCCACCTGCCCTGGTGGCCATAACTAAACATGCTTCCTATTAAAATGCCACAGAATTTATATTTTTTTAGTAACCTTTTTCCATAATCCATTTTACTACTTAGGTAAGAAATGACAAACGGGATTCAGTAAAACAAATGTAAAATGGGATTTCTCATGTACTTTCTGAGTAGTATCAGAGGTCCACCAGTCCCGATGCCATCCGCACATAGGTGATAACAGGGTAAGATGGTGCAGTCTTGTCCATGCTACTTGCTTGGGAAGTACATGGTCTCCTCTGAACACTGCAGGCCATAGTGCCTGGCTGGCACTGGCCAAAATCATGCCCAAGAGCCTGCTAACAACTACGCAGTGTTTGCACAATCAGCACTGGACAGTCTGGCACTCCGGCTCACTCCCTACTCCTGTTTTATTTATCAGTAGAGATGTGGCCACTGAGCCCTATCTAACAACCATTTAAGTTGGCTGCAATCATTCTGTTCCCTCTAATGCAGCTTTGTTACTTTAAGCAAACTGGAAAAAGGCCAGGTGGAGTAAGAAACATTCTCACCCTTGTTTTAAGAGATTAATCTACATAAGAACATTTCTCAGGAACGTTATCAACATCTAACCTCATCCCTCCCATAACAGGGCACAGAAATTTTACCTCGGTGACTTCGGCATTGTCTCCACTCCCTCTTAGCCATCCAAAACTTATCTTGGACAGTAGGCCTAGAAGGCTACCCAAGGAGCGGACTGAAAGACAACAGGGTAGGGAAATGGCCACAACACTTCACAATGTGTTCCAAAGGTTATATCACCCAAGGCTACCTTTGAGCTAGGAGATACTCTAAAAATTAACAAATGTAAATGCTCTAACGTTAAAGCCTGCGGTTTCCAGATTTTATTGCATTTTCATGAAATTAGCAGAGTTTCTCCCTTAGTGTATATTTATATCATGGCAAAATCATTCTTGAAAGCTAAACTTTGTCTTTGATAAGCAAAATAGATCCTGCTCTTTAACTTATTCACAGTAAGGTGCATTTTCAGAATGTCAGATTACTTGGGAGCTTTTTTAAGAGCTTTTATCTGAGCTCTAATTGGCAAAATCTTTTTTAGTGTAGAGACTGACTGAGATGCAATTTCAGCCATGATCTCACCAGTGCTGCTTGTAGACTACAGCTGTTTGATACACCTAGGAACAATTCAAGAACAATAGCAATTCCTTCTGTCACAGGTTTGCAATAGAAATGCACACTTAATATAGACCAGGAAAACATTTTTCTTGCAGAAGAAATCAGTAGAGAGACTTACAGAGTCTCCTGAGGGAGGTGGTTCTGCCCCTCTATTCCACTATGGTGAGACCCCACCTGGAGTACTGCATTCAGCTCTGGAGCCCTCAGCACAGGAAAGACATGGATCTGTTGGAGCGGGTCCAGAGGAGGGCCACAAAAATGATGGATGGAATGGAATGGAACAATGAATGGAACACCTCTTCTATGAGGACAGGCTGAGAGAATTGGGGTTGTTCAACCTGGAGAAGAGAAAGCTCCAGGAAGACCTTATTGGGGCCTTTTAATACTTAAGGGGGGGGGTTATAAGAAAGATGGGGACAGACTTTTTAATAGGGCCTGTTGCAATAGGACAAAGGGTAATGATTTTAAACTAAAAGAGGGTCGATTCAGGCTAGATATAAGGAAGACACTTTTTTATGATGAGGGTGGTGAAACACTGGAACAGGTTGCCCAGAGAGGTGGTAGATGCCCCATCCCTGGAAACATTCAAGGTCAGGTTGGATGGGGCTCTGGGCAACCTGATCTAGTTGAAGATGTCCCCGCTCATTGCAGGGGTGTTGGACTGGATGACCTTTAAAGGTCCCTTCCAACCAAACCATTCTATGATTCTATGATTCAGAGTGTGAGATTGACAACAAAGTCCCCAGTTAAACCACCACCATGCACTCAGTGTCATTTGATTCCTCATCTCCTCCTGAGCACTCAGAGCTTTGCAACCTTTGAGATCCAGGCCCTTTTGGGGCTGCAGGTGCATTGCTGATCATGCCACCTTCCAGCTTCTTAGCAGTCATCACACATCAGTCAGAGCAGCTAACTTTTCCTCACACTCTTCCTCCCTCCCTCTCTCTGTCGGTTAACATACACACTTGAAACATTACTTATCATTCCCATTGTATTTCCAAGCCACAGCCCACATTCATAAACGTTCCTTGGTGTTTATAACCTGATCAGACACATCACAATTTTCAGTTGTCAGAACGAAAATGACAGTAGTTGCAACAAAAACAAGATAACATGGAGATAACATGGTCTTACCCCATCTCTAATTTCAATGGGAAATGCACAGCATTTCCTGCATAGTTCAAACAGTGAAGAGAATAAACAAGATGATGAATTAGCAGTAGCACAAAATCTGAAAAGAAAGAACTAGATCATGAGCACTGTTTGGCCTCAGAATGCAGTGGTCCATTCATTATATATTGGATGAGTTGATTTCCAAAGCTAATGAACCTCTCTGCTTTGAAGTACTGGTTCAAAAACTTCTTCCCAGTGTGGGTATTATCCAGTGCATGCAAGAGAGAAAAAGGTTGTCTCTTGGGTCATTAATCCCACCTCAGGATTAAATACTTCCCCTTACACTCATGACACACCTGTCTCAAGAAAAGCAACTGCTTATATGGAAAAGTAACCCTAAGAACATTATCTNGGTCCAAAGCTCTGTGCAGACCACTAAGCATTCAAAGGACTCAACAGTCTAAAAAGAAGTGCAGGGAAATGAGACTGAGAGCTGATCAAAGGCTAAAAAAATTAATTATAAAAGTGATGCTTCAGTCTCTGAAAGGTGAAAGAGTACAAACAGATCTACTGCTCAAAACATGGTAAGTATACCATGCATTTTTGAAAAGTACACCCATCAGATGAATAACTTTCTCGTAAACTATCCTGGTTTAATAAAAATATTCAGGAAAGTAATTATTAAAACTGTACATTAGTTTTGGGGGGTTTTGTTTGGGTTTTTTTGTTTGTTTTGTTTTTGTATGAGAGTTAACCTAGAAACTACATGATCACAAGATGATGAGTATACATTGGACTAGGTTAGATAGACGGATATCCACAGTGTATAAGAATAGGCAGCATTTTCAGCATAAGCATTTAAGAGACTTTGAGAGACATTTCAGTGACTGCCGAGGGTTAAATAGAATCTAAAAAAACCATGTCACTGTCTTAAAATATTAAGGAAAATATTAAGGAATAAACAATTATTAAATAATTATCTCAAGATCAATACCAATTTGATAGAACTAAATTACTAGTAAGCATATGTAGGGTTAGTTTGAGTGATTTCTATATTGTATTTGATGCCTCCACATTTCCTTCTCACCTACTGACAAATATGGCAGCTGTCTAAAGCATTTATCACTGTTTGCACACAAAATCCATATCCACTTTGTTTCCTTTACATATCTCTTATCAAACTAATCACAGGAATAGGTGTCTTCAATGAAAAGAGAGAAAGACAAACCCTCCTGTTCAAAAACGTCATCAATGCAGGCTTCTGGTACATCGACAAAAGTACAGGGTATACACAACACACAGGACTGAGTCTGTCCATTTGTTGAATAATTGTCTTCTCCATATACTGGGGAGGTCATTTCCTGCTAATCATTGACCAAAGCAGTTCAATAAACCACGGCATGTTACCCCACCACTTTGCCAAAAAGGCACATCTGAACAGGCGCAATCTTTCTGTAGGTGTGGGTTATACGATGGAGAGATTTCTCACTTCAAGACTCAAATTTGCATTCCGTCCAAGAAGGGAACATAGTAATCTGCAGAGATCTGGAATCAGATAACAAGATGCCCTTCTCTGCTATCTTCGCATCGTCAAGAGGATAAACTTTAAAGACTGACTAGCAAAAAGTCATTCACTAGCCCAAAAGATTAATCTTAAATTTTTGTAAATGCTTTAAAACACAGGTCCTGAGATCAAGGAGAAACTATATGCTGTCAAATGAAGAAAAACTCTACTACTTAAAAAGCTGCCACAAGTCCAGAAATAAAAACCTTCCCTCAGAAACAACAGTGGGTTTTTTCATTCTGTCTGTACATTTAAATCTAGTTAACTAAAGGAGCATCCTAGAAGAAAACAGATCTTAAATATTTTTAGAAGAAAAAGAACAACAGCAGGACAGAAACTGGCAATATTTTTCCATGAAATACATTCATTTTCCAGTAACAAATCCTGATTTGTTGACATCAAAATGCTCCGGGATTGCATTCATCAGGCTAGGTTTTCCTCAAATTAAAGAATAAATAAGCAACCAATTTTAATATTGTAAAAATTTTACTAAGTCATTATTAATCTAAAAACTTTAATATTTAAGATTTTACAAATTAAAGAAATAAAGCATCAAACTCAGTCCTGTATTGTTCACTATACCTTTTCAAGAATTTAAAACAATGTTTTATTTTCTAACTGGCTTTGTTTCAATTTTGCCAACAAAATAAAATTAAAAAAAGCACTTGTTTAATGAGCTTTAAGAGTGACCCTCCGTCTTTTCCAAGGTCAGATACCTACTATTCATAGAATTAGATTGAGAAAGGGAAGACTTGCCGGCCCTGCTTTGAGTGGGGAGTTGGACCAGAACTCTAGAGGTCCCTTACACCCTTAATGATTCTGGGAGTCTATGAATAAAGCTCCTGCCTCTTCAGAAATTGTTCCCAGCTATCTTAGTTGGGCATATGGTATCAATTACCATAATACTCCAGTTCTTTGCAATCTTTAATATATTTATTTTCACAATCCTTTTGAGAGGCAAGAAAGTCTATTATCCCTATTTTATAGATAGAGGACTCAGGTACTGAAATTTAAATGGTTTCTGTTAAATATTTCTATTCTATTCCTCATGCTCAAGGTTCCTTGGATGCTGCATATATGTGGACATTTATGCACAAAATACTGAAAATATCCCTCAGACCTTCTGGGTAATTTCATTTTCATAATTTCATACCTGATAACTTCAATAACTTCACAACACTAGAAAGCTTCAGTTTGGGCATTTTGATTTAACCACCTGAAAAAACATCAGTGTGTTATCACATTATTCTCATGCCAAATCCAAAACACAGCACTATACCAGCTACTAGGAAGAAAATTAACTCTATCCCAGCTGAAACCAGGACAACGACTCATGTCAAGGCAGCATCTTCTGACTTGATAGCTTACCCTGGACACAGCCAAAGCCAAGTAGCATGATCATTCGAATGGCCTGGTAAATACTTAGTCAAGTTGTAGATTATATTTCATAGACATCACAGGGGTGTAAGAGCTTGCTGCTAACACTAGCATCATATTGATATGAAATACAGGTTAGCAACTCTACTCGGAGAGAGGAGAGGAAGTATGAGTGTCCTTAGCCAGGGAATCAAAGGCTCATCTAAATAATTCAACGATGGCTCCTCAGGTTTGTGATCACAAAAGGATATTAGCAGGTTAGTAAACCAAACCAATAAAAAAAGAAAGAAAAAAAAAGGATAAAATATCTTAAAACTTTATCAAACAGAAATTTTGATCCACACTTCAAGGCAATAACCTACTTCTAAAACTGTGATCCAAGAGAGATCCAAGGCCAACAAAGCTCATGACATTTAAGTTTAACTGCAGATATTTTGCATAGTTCTAGCAATTTACATGTAGAAGCATATGTTTCACTTTAACACTTACAATGTCTCAAACTTTTGCTGCTAATACATCATAAAAACAACAAAGTGGAAGTAGTAAATGTGGATAGGTTAGCAGGAAAGAATATCTGCATTGAGCCTGTACAAGCTCAGTAATATTTTCTCATCTGGATTTACTGCAATCTTAATCACAATCCCTTGGTATGTTTGTATCCACAGGAGCCATATTCTTTTGCTTTAGTGTATGCTGTTCTCTTTGTGGCAGATTGTTTTAAAAATATTTTAAAGGAGACACTCAGCGTGCAGCTAAGACTCTTTCTATCAAAGGTTGAACAACAGAGTTCTCCACAGAAAGGCTTCACTCCATTTCGTGTTCAATCTCCTGAGTAGTCTGAATTTATTAACCACTTTGAAGTGGTAAAAATGTGATGTGTGTGTGTGTACAGATGATACAAACAGTATAAAAACCAGCCAGGAAATCAATAAAGCAGCTTTTTAACAAATGCATTTCCAACCGATCAAAAGAATAGCCTAACGGCTACATATGGCTGATCTAACACTCATTACATTATCATTTCAAGGAAACATCTTTTGCAACTGAAAGGTGAAGTCTTTCTGTAATGAGCTCCTTCTGAGTCAGCAACAAGACCCTTTTTTAGAGTGCTGAGACAAAATAAATATGTGGCAAACGCTGGGGAGGAATTATTCTCTGCAAACAAATGCTTTTCTGCATGCGAGGGCTCTTGCTTTGAATAGGTTTGCTGCTTAAAAGCAAGGAAACGTAGAGAGAAGGGGGTCTTTAATGTAGGACCTTCTCATTAAAGCAGGAAAAATGTAACTTATTGGTGGTTGCCTCTGAGGGACAGGTAAGAAGGGGAAAATGTATTCTGTCTGGCATTAGCAGATTCAAATATATGCTGAATGCAGAATGGGATTTGAGCTGGCCCTGGAGAAGTTCTCTGATGTTTTCCACAGGTCTCACACTTGGAGGAATGTTTCCCTCACTAGCAGTATCAAAGCTGAATACATTTTGCAAATTAAGGAGATGTTAAATCTGAAATAAAAGGCTTTGTTTAGATTTTAAGAGACTATAAAAGGTGCACTTTACATCCTCAGATAAAATAAATTACCAAAGCTCTGCTGAGCCACAGATTGTACAAATTGATGGATTGGCCTAGCCCAAAAGATACTAGTGTATCTGTTTGTTTGTTTGTGTGCTGCTTTGTTAGAAGAACTGGTAGGAAAGTAAGAAGCAAAAGTGGTTCATTTCTGTAGTAGGCACTTAGTTGGTTGACCCAGAAAAAGACTGACAGCAATGACAGATTAGGACACAGGACACCCGTTTTCTCCCCTCCTTTACTCAAAAGATTCTCTTACAAATAAAACCGTGTCATAAAAATTACTGCTAGGGAAACAAACAGCTGCTATGAATAACCACAATGCATTACAAATTTTCTGGGAATTGGACTTTCTTTTTTTTTTTTTTTTTTTTTTTTTAAAGTAATGATAGTGGCTTGGGGCCATCACACTGCCCCATAGTTCATTCTAAAGTAGCAAGGAAATTCAAGATCCTCAAAATGTCTTTGGATTACACAATCAAATTACACTTCCAAAGGAAAGTGCTGGCTCACAAGGTATCACTGTCTCTACCCTCATCAGTTAAAATCACCTGTAGCCATTACCTAAATCTGTGCAGTCCGGGTAGCCTTGTGCATCTCCGAGCAAGAATGCGGTATAGGAGACAAAATATTTTTCCAGAGCTTTCATTAGGGGACTACTGATAAAGCAAGTTATTGATGTAAGACCAGGCAGGCTGAGGCTGACTCCTCTGTTTTCCACAGTGCCTTCTTTGTCTGGAGTAATATAGTTTGCCATATAAATCTCATTGACACCAGTGCACAGGAGGGTTCCCACAGGGACCGGAAGGAGAATCAGAAATTCTTGTCCCTTTATCTGCCCTCACAACACTTCAAGGAGAGTCAGAAGATCCCTTCTTCATGTGGTAATCATGACCTCTCAGAACTAAAAGCAAAAATAGGACTCATCTCCTCTAATGTTATGCCTTCACTGTTAATGTCTATGCCCGACGCTCTTCAGTCCAGGCTTTCTTGAAAACAAATGGATAAAACCAGATGCTTTTAGGGCATGATTTCTCTAACCAAACCAAAAGAAATGTCTTACTCTTGAAAAGATAAATCACGCCCTAGAAATGTCTGTTTCTCTTGTCTTTTAATGAGAAGATAAGATGACTAGCTCTGAGATAGGCATTTACATTGTAGATGTTTATGTGTGATGAGCTAAATCCCACGCTGACAGTCCAGAGAGGTATCCTGCTTTGCAGATTGCTGTATTTTGGTGACATGACATCTGTGCACCAGCTCCTGCAATCCTTTGTAGAATCTAACAGCTTCAAAAGGAAAAGAAAATAGCACCCTTCTCATGGAATTCATAAATCAGGAGGCAAAAAGAAATCTCTTTAAATCTGTTCTTTTTTTTTCCTCTCTTGTCTCTCTGAAAGCCGGTTTTTTGCTTCATGTGGCACATGTCTGGGTTTGCACACATGCACGTTTCTCGGTACCAAATTTCCCATCAGTTTCCAGTAGGAATTGGATACCGTTTTCTGCTCTAGCAGTATCAACCTTCATGCTTTTGTTGACATGTTGACATGGCAGGCCAGCTTATGGGTTTATTTCTTTTTCTCATTGTCCCTTTTAAACCTTTCTTACACACTCCTTTTTCTTTTTTCTATTGCTTCCTTTTTACCATCAGCCTTCAGTTGCCTTAAAGGGTTTCAGAGGATGCTAGAGGAAGAAAGCAGTAGAAAAAAAATGTGGAGAGAGGTAGAGGGAGGAGAAAAAAAGTGACAGTTTTATATTGTTGCTGTCCCTAAGGCACAAGGCTGTCCTTTTACCCTTCCCTAGGGGTCTGGAGAATTTCTGTTGCTTTAACCAGCTGCATACTGCAAAAATTAAGCAAAAAATCCAAGTGAGTAGTTGGGAATTTCCTCACATTCACAATAGAAAATTAGTGTCGGGGGCACAAATTGTGCATGAAGTTTGCTGTGGATCACAAGGAAGATCCTTTGGCCACCAGGTATTTTGTTGCAAAACAAAAACATTCCTTCTGTGGTAACAAGGCAAAAAGCTTTCACTTCGAATATTCACAAGCAGAGGAACAATCACTAAGGTGGTGCAGGCCCCATGCCTTTCTTCCATAATTTATTTCTTTGTTCAAGTATTTGTAGAGGAATACATCCCCCTCCCAAAACCCCAGTTCGGGTTATTCTAAATGAGGTTACACATCAGTACTGAAAATTACTATTTAAGTGCTGCAACCTGTGTAGCTGGTAACTTTTCCATACAGTGGATGACATTTCTACTATTCTCCTTGCTTGCAATACAAGCTGCTGAAGTAGACTTTTTTTCATTTTCACATTTCATACTCTTAATTGTTGTATTCATATTACTCTTTCCTTGCTACAAAGATTGTACCTTTTAATATTTTATGATTTATAGCATGGTCTTGCAATGGCTAAATATCTATTAGATTTTTATTCTTGACCTGTCACTGGGGCATTTGAATATGCCTCAACAGGAATATTTACACTCTCATTTTCTGCTGCAGATGGTAGCTAATGTTAAAACGTTTACAACTGAGTGAAATAACCAAAAGCTTTACAATTTGACACTCCAGCTCCACCCTTCCCAAAAGCATAGCTAATTTATATGATAATTAAAAGAAAACTGGAAAAATTTGAGTTTCCCTGAAAGAATCTCTGAGGTGAAAATATCGGCTAATACAATTTTTTGCAAGGATTGGAACCATAAATCTATTTTAATATACTTTGTTTAGGTTGCAATAGTGCTTTCTGTGATTTTAGTAACATAAAACATATTAATGTGTTAAAATATTCAATGTACAGCAATAACTCTTACGATAGTAAAGAAATTCTCAATATTAAGATAAGCTGCATGATTTGAAGGGTAAGATGAGCTGGTGATAAACATTGACTTACATCTAAATAAAAATATAAGAGCAGTATGAAAGAAATAGATCATTAATAGAGAACACTGTTCTCAGCCTGGCTTTTCTCCTATTATGCTGGTTTTTTGCAAGGTGGACTTTTTTTTTTATTTAGTGCTATAAATCAATAATCACACAGTGAGTCTCACGTCCTCCCTTCCAGTCGAGTTTCCAAGACTGAAACTTCCTGAGCACATCTGCTGTTGACAAACACCGGGGAAAGTAAAGCAAACACAACTGAAAGGTCCTAGCTGCTGCTGCTGCTGCTAAGAGTATTTGCTCTTCCCTCACTGATCACCTGCCATCTTACTTTATGCAGATGGCACCCCAGCTGCTATGTGACCAGCGAAAAAAGGTCAGTTTACACAGAGCTCAACAGGTAACATATTACCAGCACAGTAGAAAACGCACCTTCTCATTCAACTCTAAAATAAAGGTCCTGAAACTGACTGAATACGAACTGCACATTGAACTCTTTCTATAAAACCCCTTGTGTCAAATCAATATAAATTTTCCAGGCCACCAAGTTTTCTGTGTTATTCTGCATTTTCATCCTATACTCATTTTCCATTTATTACCTTAGAGAAGTATTTAAACTGCACTTTACAAGTATCTATTCACACGTGGCTTGCATGTACCCTCCACATGATTTGTATGTTATTATCCCACGTGCAGTTGGCACTGGCAGCTGGGGGGCAAAACAGTTATATCTGGTTCGTAATGGTACAATGTAGTGATCAATGTATGATCAAAATCAGTCAGAGGGAACAGAGAAGAGCAGAGAAGGGGCAGAACACTGCCAAATTTTCCTTCTGTGTTTGCAGGGGGAACTCCCAAGCACATTTCAGTCTTTCTGATACAAGGAGGTCCTGGACAACAGAGGCAGCACTGACACGTGTGCTCCTCAAAGCGGAGTACCAGAGGCATGCAAATACAGCCCGGTTGTGGGGGGTTTCTTGACTTTCACTCCTTGACAGTGAAATTCAGGAACAAATCTGGATGCTAGGGAGCTTGGGGAGTATGGGTCAGCGGTTCCTCCAAGGGCGCCGAGCTCCCAAGATGGCTCTCGGGTCAAAAAAAAGAAGGTGGCTCATCCTGTCCAGCAGTGCTCACCTGGCAATACTAAACTATTGGTGAACTCCTGGCAATCCAGGTGGATCAGCCCTCCTGGCCTAGCAAGATTTATTTAATACCAATGCAGTGCATATTTATTATTTTCTTTCTCTTTTGAGGGGTATGAGCACTGGCAGCGGGTGAAACTACCTCAGGGAGATGACACCATGCTACCTGTGTTTCTCAGGTATGGCAAATTGAAGAAAATCTTGTTCCACTGCTAGCTGCACTTGGGGTAACTAAACTAAACCAACAGATATGAGGAAATATATACGGAGATGACTCCTTCATTTTGCAGTGTTGGCAGAATCTCAGACCAACAATAAAATGAATACAAACTTTGAATGTCAAGAGAAAGACCATCTCTCATGTATTCTGTTACAAGACTGCGATTTAGAAAGACCAAAACACTTCTGTCGTCTTAAAATCCCTTCTTTATTTTAGTTTTTTCCATTAAAATAAGCAAAAAATTGGGTGTGACGTTGAGAACCGGTACTTCAAAATATTATTTTGTCTTAATTATGGAATTTGCTCTTTACTACAATAATTTTCTATTTTACCTCGAAGCAATGAGAAAATAGTCCCTAAAGGCATTTCTAGATAGAACTCAGAGTTAATCAGAATAAATAATCAATATGAGAGTGTATTTTTCAACAAGAAGAGATGCCTAGAGATTTAGAGAAACATAAACAAGAAAAGTTGCAAGGTACAGATATTGTAAAGAGTTTGCTAGAAGATAACATTTTCTTCTCCATTTATTTACTGGTTAAAGCAGTTAATAAAGGTTAATGTTTATGTACTGTATATATTTCATAATTCTTTGCATCACTTTGAAATAAATGTTCCATGTTTCTGGAAATCTGATTTGAACACAGAAAAAATTAATAGAGTCTTCCTCTACAACAAATGAATCATCTCTTCCAAGGAAATTTCAGAGTTTAGAAGGGTAATAGATAGAAGCCAAACTATAAAAGTAACATTCTCAGAAGCAAAGCTATTTAATCTTGCTTTCACATAAGACCGTAAAAAGTAAATACCACCAAAACATGAACCTCTAAAAGCTTCCAGGTTGTTCCAAGCCAAGCTCTCATTTGTGCATGAGTGGTGTTGCTCGCACCAACACCTGCTCATCCCCTTTTCCAATATTAACCTCCAAGCATATGAATTACTGAAGGTAAATATGCAGTGCGCACTATTTCTAAATGAGTTTTGTGCAAGTAAACTCTATCTCCAGTGCACACAGGTATAAGTGCTTGATAAATAGACACGCAGGTGTCAGCAAGTGCTAACTTTAGGTGTACAAACAGACCATTTTTTGAGTATTCAACATTCACCTAAGCAACCAATGTAACACACCTCTGAAGCTGACAATGCCTAAAGCTGCAGTCCTCATTGTGACTTTGAATTATATACCACATGAGGCTCATTTAACAGTATGCTTTCCCATCAAACTTGCAGCTGCCAAAGCAAGACACCTGTAATGGGGTAAGGTAAGTCAGTCATCTGAAGTGTCAGCTGTACCTTCACTGGCTTCTGTCATCAGTTGGGGGCCTTAGGCATTGCCTTAGGTACTGCAGGTTTATGGCACTGAGCTGGGGGGAATTCGGACACTGAGAATTATGTTCTATAATTTCGTAGTAACCATGCCACCATCGGCCGGTATATCCGCTGTATCCCCATAACTCAGTTTTTTTAGGTGAGAGTATCAGAGATGTTTTCAACAGCGGCTCCATCATTCAGGAGAAATTTTGGGCAGAGTGATTTATTGTCCCATTATGTGTGGCAAGAGGAGGAACATTTATCAGTACTCTTCCAGTGAGGGTGACAATGGGGAGGAGGAAGGTGGCAACATCCTCTGCCTATGACAGAATAACAACGGCACAAGGTGCACAAATCAGGCAAGGTTACAGTTTCAGGTGATTCTCACCACCCGTTCGGCTGGAATGACAGGCACCAAGAGTATTTTATTGTCAACAGGATGGTTCACCTCTGGTATACAGAGAGATCTATTGTTTTTTCAACTATGCTCCAATGACCTGTGTATAGCCATTTAATTCAAATACAAGCAACAACGCTCAGTGGTGGAAGAAAGAGTAAAAAATCTACTTTATGTTCAAAACATTTACTTAATACAAAGTAAATTATTTCCTTAAATTAAAAGAAAGCAAAAATAAACCTAAGTACTCATCTTCTCTTTCCTCTTTCCAACTTGCTTATCAAACTATGGTCAGGTAGGAATTACTGATTTTGTCACGCTGCTTCTGATCAGTATGCAAAAAAGCCCAACAGGCAGACTTCCAAAAGGATTAGCTCTGCGTATACAATCCATTCTGTTCTGCAATAAAAGATTGATTAAAACGGTAGGCACGGAAGTCTGTACAAAGATGCTTATTACACAACTGTTTTAAAACCTCTGATGCAACAGTACACCATAATGGCCTGGCACTATTTGTTTAATTCTTTTGCTCTGCGTCCCTGCTGGGCCTACATTCATTTGGCTGGAAACTACTCCTTAGTTCATATGCCCTACGTAGCATATGCAGCAGCTACTTATCTGCAGCAATCCAGCTCAGAGTTTTTCTGGATTTTATGACAGTGCTGCTTCAGATTAACTGCTCCCTATTTTTCTATGAGCCAGTTAATCACTGTGCTGCTTGTTCTATTACTGGGTAATCAAAAAATTAACAGCAGTCATCCTACAACGGCAGTTCTGTGGCATTACATTAGTCAGCTTCCTCTGTCCCAAGCTGCTCTTACACAAATTACTCCTTTTTTAATAATTTAATCAAATTTTAATACTCTGAAGTATCTCTCACATTTTGATCCTGACCTATAATGATTAGTTCAGGTAAATTATTTTTCATAGCTATTCACATAAAAAAAGAAATCTTCTCATATCTGAAGTAGACTCCTCTACCTAGACAATTTGATTTTCAATAAAACTTTGGTTTGGGCACCCAGGTGCTTTTTTTGGTAATTGATTTTTGGTACTTAAGGATATTTGTTTTGCCCCAAATAGTCTCAAGCACTCTTAAACCGGTGGTATGGAGGTTACCATTGTGAAGCTTCTTCTGCACAAGGTTAACTTAGCAATGACAAACTTCCCATAGCAAACAAGAGACTTTACATCAGTATTTCTAAAAAGTTGCGGCTAATTATATGGCAGGGCCCAATTAGAACAATACAGTGACCTTCTGTATTTAGTAAGTAGATGCTCACAGACCTACAACTTAATTCAAACAAAAGTTAAAGAAGCCCACTGACACAAGAGCTTTCTCCCCATACGATATAGGCACACTCCACCTCCTTTGGGATGTCTCAAACAAATTCTGTGTGTGACATACTGCCGATATCCATCCTTATATCTTTGCCAAGTCTCCAACTAATGTCTTATGTTATGCTAATAAGAGGGTCACAGAAATTTTTTGTAGACACCACGTAATAGAGCAGATCCTTCATTGGTGGCTCCAGACTCTTCCACAGCACACATGAACTAAAAGGTCATGGTTGGTTTTCCCACCATCAGGCAAACAACCAAAATCCAGTAGTCCAATAGCTGATTTGGTGACCCTGAAGGACTATAAAAGTCCCCTGTTTTCACATTAGTATGAGTACTTATGGGTGTCTTTCCACTGACATAAACAAATGACGAAAGGGAACAGGGAAACTTCTGCATGCTGTGTATAGGGGGTTTCAGACCATACTAGAAACACAGAGGGGAAAAGCTCTGCCTGCAACAGCACCAGAGAGCCAGAAACTTTAGACACCAGAAAAGATGGACCCAAAGACATATCCTATTGTACCAAAACCTCCTTAGTTTCCAAGTGATACTTAAACTTGAAGACAGAAATTTATTCTGTTTTTGAAACTCCACAATCCACAC
This sequence comes from Fregata magnificens, assembly GCA_013389945.1. NCBI lineage: Eukaryota > Metazoa > Chordata > Aves > Suliformes > Fregatidae > Fregata > Fregata magnificens. The sequence continues at coordinate 50,445 of WAAD01022317.1, forward strand.
ATGACCAGCTCAGTGCCAAGCCAGGGGAACCTGGGACTGCCAGGTTGGCAGTGGGCACAGTAGCAGCACTATGCACAGGAGAGGTTTCAGATCCTTACAGCAGTGGAAGGTTATCCCACTGCCAAGGCTCAGCTTGTGCAAGCAATGGCCCCCATGCTTCAAGAGCAGCACTAGCACCGCACTGGGGATAGGAGGTTTTGCAGTGCAGCACCCTGCAGAAACCACTAATGAAAAACCAAAGCAGGTGGCTTTGCCCCACAGGCAGCGCTGAGTCTCTCTGTACTGCCAGCAGTCATCACAAGCCTGGTTCAAAATATGTCTGCTCTGTTAAAGCTTTTTCTGTGAGGTAAGCCAATAGCAATCGGTACTTTCCAAATACTCGGAATAAGCAGTCGTCAGACTGGCTGGATATGGTCAGCGAGCATCCACAGGGTACAGGAAATAGGGAATGTCATATCCTCCCCAAGACACCAGAAAAAACCCTGATACCTTAAAGTAAACATACATGTCTGGCCATCCTGTTCTTGATGCTCTTTCCATCGTAAAAGGAAGGAATGAGGCTGTTGCACATCAGTAGGCAACTGAAATTCACCTATGACATTAAGACGTACCCCAAATGAAGGGAAGAGTTTCAATTAAATACAGCATACACTAAAATCACGTCAAGGGTGCATCTAAACGGTCAAAATCTCTGCTAATCAGCCCTCTAAAAATGCAAATCAATATTACCACTACAGAAGTTATTGAAGGCAACAATGGCTATTCTCCTCTACTGTGTCATCTTGTTTAGAAAGGTGTATGGTGTGTTTGTTGTTCAAAAAATTCATTGCATTGTGGTATGTATTATAGCTTTTCCACTACGTTGTAAATTAAGTGATTGAAGTATCCAGTCAAGTCAACATGGTGTTGATTTGCTTCTAAGTCTCACTCAAGATACGTTCAGGTCTCTGTTAGTAGAAACAGAGAACAATTGCTTAGCATGATTTAGTAACGTGACTGAGTATTTTAAGACAGACATGTCTTGGAAACTTGGAGAAAAGAAGGGACTTCAAGAAAAACAGTTCTACGCTGTTCATTTTCATCATAAGTAACATTAAACCACCCTAAACTGAAGCAAATACGCTTTAATTCTTGACAAAAGTGCTTGGTTTACTACTCAGACTTTCTTATTAAAGATGCAGAGTAGATGGAAGTATTTAGAATCATTCATAAAAGTGAAGTTGAATTAAATAATGAAAGCTCTAGTGCAGAAAGGCATTTAAGCACGTACTTAGTGGTCTGCAGTGGCTAGGGCTGCTTCCCTTAATCAGATTTTATGTCTTGAATAGCAGCGCTTTTTTTTTTTTCCTACTTAATATATAATAAAATACACAGAGTATTCTGTGTAGACAGAGAGAATACAGGTCCCGCTGTATACCTGACAATCATTTCCAAATTGCATTTAATGATGTGACAAGTGGTGTGTAATATCTGTGAGAATGATTTTAAGGGTTTGCTTAGTACTTCCATTATCTTGATTAGGCTTCTGTTATAAGCATCTTTTAAAAATCTTATTTGCTTCTGTTTTTTCCTTTGTAGTTTCATTGTTCTCACTTATTCTGAATCGAATTGCATGCATCATCTTTCTGCCACAGCCTCCTACTTTATTCTAGTAATTTTGAGAGTTATTGTCTCCTTGCCATCCCCAGATGTGTACTTGCAGATTTCACTGCCTTGTTGGATATGCTTTCCCATAGGTCATTGTTGCATAAGGACAGATTGACTGCAGGAATAAAATGGACACATTCTAGGTCTTCCAGTCTTAAAAAAAAAAAAAAAAAGGGGTCTGTCTACGGTCAAGTGCAAATATAGAATTAAGAAGTACATTTCTAGTGATAGTCTCTAAGGATAGGTTTGATCCTTCCTTCTCAAATCCCCTTGGTGGTGATTAGTCTCTACTTCTGTTGTAACGAGGTAATGCATAGACGCATATCATTGTGTACCACACTTCCGAGAAATCGTGAAATCACACAGGACCTTGAGAGCTTACAAGCCTGCCTCTGAAGGATCCTGTCAGGAGCAGGTACACGCAGATTGCAGTACACACAGTGACGGAAAAAACAGAGTTTTAGCACAGAACTTATTTTGGCAAGATGGTCAGTGGAACCTCTGTAAGGGCACTGTGACCTGGAAAGAGACATGGTAACCTTCCTGCTGAGTGCACCAGAGATGGGATAGCTGTCTTACAATTGGAGCACAACTACACCCTACTCATGGCGCTTTTCTCATTTTAAGGGAAGGGGAAAAAATCAGACACGCTGTTTTCAAAGTACGGGCAAAATATCCCCATTCCTGAACCCTATTTCACAATTACAAAGGAGATCCCTATTCCTATCCTTAAATTTAGTCTGCGTCTTGGGTATCAACATTTGCTCCAGAAGGCAGGACCAGTAGCAATGATTGGCCCTAGCGAATAGCTGTAGTGACCAGGGTGGGGAGCAGGGGGAGAGCAAAAACGTCAACTGGTGGAAGTGTACCACAGGACTTTTGAAAGACAGCAAATAGTTCTTCCAACAAAGCATCATGCATGAGGACCCTGAGCAAGCATTCAGGGTTCTTCTGAGGACGCATGTTGGTGGTCATACCCAGGACTACAAGGTATGAATGGCAGTCCTTAGCAGAAGAAATGACAAGAAAAAGGAGGGGAGGTGGATGAGGGGAAGGAGACAAATCACCACAGGGAACAGCCCCAGAAACCCTCAGGCAGCCATACATGTCTGTGGTTATTTAAGATTCTATAGATGAACAGGGAGGTAAATCTGCATCACATACAGAAGCAAACACTTGCCATTTTCTTAACTACCTAAATGGTTATTTGTGTGATTTTATCTTAGCTATGGAGACATTAAAATGTGGAGAAGATACATGGAAATGCCAACATAACTCTCTGGGAATAATCAGTTGCAACAGAGACTCAGCCACTCTGTAACATGGACAAGGTTTTCAGCTGTTCTCCTGCTGAGAGCAACGAACGCTGACCCTTTGCAAAAAATGTGACCTGTTACTTGGGTCTCTTCAGTGCCAAGCTCTTCTGGGAAATCTAGTCCATGGGGTTTAGTTTTCAGGGGAGGACGACTACATACTTTGCAATATTAGTTACTTTTTGAAATTGAGTTTACTGAAAGTGGAAACGTTCAAAAGAAAAGCCAAATTAAAAATCACCGACAGGTCTACTGATGCCAAAGTAGTATGCCCTGAAACCCCCACTCTTTCTGTTGCGTAACTACTACACACAGCCTCAGAGAGCTCAGAAAGATGTTTCTAAGTTACACACAACTTCCCAAGAGTGGTTTATGTTACAACCAAGTCAGCAGCTGAGATGAGGATGACCTTTTGACTATAACCACTGCTCCCCTCACAAGTAATTTCTCCAGAGCTATATTTCTCTGCTTTATCTTAGCAGATGATGCCATTGCTGCTGCCAATGCTACTCTAAAATTCCTTTTATCTATTTTCAAGCTGTTATGTGCCTAATAATTGTAATGTAAATGTGCTTTCACAGCTACTGGGCAATTCTTGTTTTTTCTCTCTTCATAATAAATTACTCATATTAAATTACAAACAGCAGCCTAAGGCTATAGATTTGATACCCAGAGGCTATTAAAAACTTTCAATCTCATGTCTGACAACTGGGGAATTAAACAAACATCATCACATATGTTACAGTTACAATAAAAGTGATAGTTATATTCATATTATAGAGGATGTTAACTATCCCGCAAATTTATTTTTCTTAAAATTTTATGAGGACACAAAGCTACATTTTATAGCTTTTATTACTGTTTTCGATACTGTATGCTTTGTAACAACATCTCAGAAGCCTGAAATTAACAAATTTTTTTGGTTTTCCCTTTTTGCTTTTTTTAATGTTGGCAAAGAAATATTTGTTACCTTTAAATTTCTCACTCTTCCTCTGTCTCCAATAGTGCTGAAAGTACTGCTAAAGTTGTTTTCAAGGTTTGCTTCTTAGTGGATGATATCGTCATAGAATTCTACTATCATTTTTATTTTTATTATTTCATACTGGTTTATTTAAACCAATGCAAGGATTGTGAGCTTGCGTGCAAGACTCACCTTGTTTTCATTTGAAAGGATCAAGAAGTGCTTCAAGTTAGAACAAAAATAAACACATTTCAAATGGTCTTAAACACCAGACAAGCCAATTGGCATAAAAATGTTTGATGTTAAGATAAATGCAACTTTCTTGGGAAAACAAAACTATAGCCTATGAACAGATTAACCCTGGCGAATCAAGCGGGCACAAGAAAGCTGTAGAGCCTATGACGTAGCTCCTGAGAGCAAGAAAAGCCTACTTCAATGGAGATGAATAAGACAATTTGTTTCATGCTTCCAAGTACTTTCTTTGCAATGCGTGACCTGATCCTTTGTGCGTGAAGGCTGCAATGCCACTTACGCCAGATCTGTGCATTCAGCTCCAGCTTTCCATTTAGATGTCCATGGCTGCAAAGCCACGAGATATGAAATGCATTTAATTTGTGAAAGTAGATCTATTCTGATGGCAAATGATACTCTATGAACAGCCAAATCTGCTTTAGCCACTTGTAGCAGTCTTTTTAAAGGAATGCATTTAACAGCTATTAAAGAGCTGTTTGACTTGGAACATACGGAGATGATTAAAAAGCACCTACCAGCCCTTTTTATTCTTATTTTCAAGGGAATATACAAATATAATGCCGCAACATAATATTCAAGTGCACCACAGTTTAAAGTGGAGGTGTTATCTGGAAAGCCATGTAAAATATTGTGTCCTTACTTATCAATGATGCAGTCTTATCAGTGCACCAGAAAAGTGTTTGAACTTTTTATTAAAAAAAAAAAAATCTGTGAACTACATATATTTTGATCTTGTATTGGATATTTACACTGCTGTACTGGACATTTATACTGTAAATATTGGATATTTACATTGCAAGCACAAAAATAAACCCTAAACATTAGAAAATGTGTTGTGGTGTGGGTTTTTTTTTTTTTTTTTTTCTAGAAGAACAGCTGTTCTGTGTAGCTCTGACCCAACACTACACAGGGATCTGAATATCTCAGAGAAAAATATCTACCTCTGCTCTGTGACTTAATTTTAATCTCAATTGCTGGCAGGAAGGAGGGGAAAAAAAAAGACAAATCAACATGGAACAGGATGATGTTTGAGATAGACAATAAAAATAAAGACCTTTATACAAACAGCCTTTATGTATGAAAGTAGACTAGCTAAATATAGCAGAGATTACATATATGCATAATGTTCACACAGTCCTGTCTTTCTGCCTTGAGATTCAGCAGAGACATGGGTATTCTCTTCTAGGTAAAACATCACAAACAGTTCAACAAAGAACAAAAGGTCATATGTACTGAGTGGAAAAGAAACAATATTTGGAAGCACAATACCTATGGTAAAATAAGTTGCTGTGAGCTCATTTTGCAGAAAAACTTTAATCTTTCCTTGTTGTTCTGCAGGAGGAGAATGAACCTACAGTATTTAAAATAGAAGCTATTTTTCTGAAATAAAGTATTCTGAAAATGAGTGGAAAGCAGTTTAAATCTGTTAGATCGAGAGAGAAAAATCAAAATGCATATGGTCAGAAGGAAAAGGGGGTACTTTTTCCCTTAATATTTCCCTAATAGATTATTCCAAACATGTTAAGCGGCTTTCAAGAAATCTAGGTGCCTCTAGAAAGATTATGCAAATAATTATTTCATTTCTGCTCTTTTTTGGTGAAGTATCTCCACCATTTTTAATGTAGCAAAGTCCCAGCAGCCCCTATCTCTACCACACAGCTGGGAAGCATATCTAAAGGATTATGCATAATATGCATGTGAGCCCATGAAGCAAATACATTTATTCAGAACTGAAAAGAAGTAGGAAAGCTTCAGTTCTCTAGCCACAGAGCAAAAATGCTTAAATAAATTTTTATTTTTCTTCCATCTTTTTCCGCAAATCCCAACCTCTTGCTGCCTGCACCTCCATTCTCATGGCAAGGTTAAAGCATCACCAAAACCACCGTGCTCACTGCCAAAACAGAGCATACTTGGAAAGGTTTTTTGGGGGGGTTCTGGATGCTTTTTTTTTCTTAAAGCTAGATGGATGTACAGAATCTTTTCTTTCCTCCTCCTTAGGTAAGCATTTGTCACTGACATCTGTGGGAGTTATAGACACCCATCAAGACAAAGCAGCTGTGCATCCACATCTGCCAGTATCCAAGAGAATAATTCATTCTCCTCAAACTTATTCCTGGGCAAGAAAATGTGCAAATGTTATTCTAAACCCAGAAGCTACAGCTAAAACAAAAAAAAGCTGCTGGCTTTTTGTTGACTGCTTATCCCAAACAATTAACACTTTGCATCATTCACCACTGTTTTAAAAATACTATTACCACAGTTAGGACAATCCCTTAAATATAGTGCCCAAACTCCAACTTTTACGATATGTAGTTTGGCCTAAGTATTTCACTTCATTATCAGAAGTCCTCAATGAATGAGAATGCGGGTGGGTACCTTCCCCCTTCACTGCCTCTTCGGAAATGGATGGCTTGTTTTGAAAGATCCGAACTAAAAACTCTGCAAGGAAACCTGTGTTGAGGCATGGCAGCTGGTTGGATTTTTGTCATATTTTGTGCCATTTGGATTCCCCACAGAGTTTAGCTCACACCTTGTGCACCAGCAACAACACTATCCAGAGAAAGACAAGTTTTTATTTTATGGGCAAATTCAAACAGAAGGCTTTAAACTGAGTGGTTCGTGTGCTGATAGCAATCAGGTCGAGACAACGTGAAGCCTACACACCTACTCAGCTTCCAGAAGCAGTTTTGCCATCTGCGTTGAAGTTCATGCTGCTGCAACTAGGATATCACTGGTGTCCAAGAGGGCTAGGGACACCCTAGCTACTCTGAAGTTATGGGCAATGCACTCAGAGGTGTTGCTGGTAGGACTAAGTGCTGAGCTTCTGAAGGGGGATATTTCCCCACTTAAACCATATCAGCGCAGAGCTCACACAGAGAAACGAATGTTGCTGTTACACTTCTGCATCAGATTTTTCTAGTGTCTTATTTCATAATTTGCACCTGTGGCTTCATCCTGCTTCCCAATACCCAAAAAAGACAGCAAGTGGCTAAAGGTTTGCTACAAGAGCCTAGAACCCCAGTTTTCAATCTTTACCGATTTGTGAAACCCTAAATATCCCCCAGTAAAGGTGTGGATCCCATGCTGTGAATTTCAGTCTACTGGCTAGTAGGTCTGCCTTGCTTTGCTGTCCTGCTCAGATCCCTCTGAGGTGTGATCCCAGAAACTGCTAGGTTGACAGCTCTGTCATTTGGCTTTCTGAATCTTCCTCAGTCTTCTTGCTATTCTCATTCTGTATTGTCTACCATTGTTTTTAAGAATCAAAATCACATGCAATAACAGTATCTCCAGGCTTTTGAAAAAGAACAAACTGGGTCTGTTCTCTGTCCTTCACCTCTCACATTGAACTGTCCACAAACAAGGTAAGTCAGCCCTCATGGACTTCAAAGCCCCTGTGGCAGGATGGATTCTGACACCTGACAGAGGCAAAGGTGGCACAGGATTGCGTGGCCACATCTCTGTCACTGCAGGCACAGCCTGGCTCTAACAGAGTTAGCCTAGGGAGAGCAGATAAAGGTGGTTTAGCTATCTCAGTGCTAAAGAGCAGGCTGAAGCATAGACATACCCTCATCTGACCCACTTTGAGATAATCAGATAAAGAAAAAGAAGCACAAAGTGAAGCAAGTATTACTAACTCATGGCTATTGTAACCTTTGCTTCCTCACTGGAATTACCTCCCTTGACCTACCATCCATTTAAGAGCACTCTTTAATCTTCTCTAAATTAGAAATTAAAATGTAGGCTTGAAAAAAGAAGAAAAAAAAGAGAGAGGTCATAATTCCACTGAGAGACAAATCTTCAGCTGGTATAACTAGGCGCCGTTTTCTGTCAGCCAAGGATCTGACCTGTAGAGGCCAAAACTGAAAAGATACTCTTACCAGAGGGGTTAATTCAGACAACTCTTAAAATGTGAATTTTCTGCTTTTTGCTCTTCTTGATTTCAAGCACAGCAAAGCAGGGGTTGTAATTAGAGAATGGGTAGTCGGCACTGTTCACCAGTTGTGCGTAAGCTTTAAACTAATAACTCAGCAATTAGAAGAAAAATGAGCAGTAATTACACACATTTTACTCACTGCTAGACAGATGGAACATTTTCTGCTCGTTATTGGCAAACTGTCACTGCGTTTATTTCATTTTTAGTGTTTACTGTTTGTTGTAGTTTGATTAGGAATAATTACAGGCTAGGAAAAATATGAAAGAAATGAACAGCCTTTTCATTTTTACATCTTTAAAGCAATACAACCATTTCTTCCCCCAGTTTCTCCAAGATGAACATACCCTCTTTTTAAACCTTTCTCAAAATCAGGCTGCACCTTACAGAGCTTGGTGAGAAAGCGGGGTAAGACGGCGCAGGAAAGGCCACCTTCTCCAGAACAGCTGGCTCAAACACTGATCGGCTCACAGTCAGCTTCCCTAGTGGGCACTGCTCCATATCGCTAAGCTATTGCAATTGGTTTATATTTATTGCAGCTACTAGGCTTTAGTCAAAAGCTGCATCTGAGCCGGATCACAGCCTGCAGGGTGGGAGCTGAGGAGAACCGTCAGTGCTGTTACCCGAGGTCAGCAGGTATGGAAAACACAAGAGGCTGGAGGCAAGACCTTCTTTATGCCAGGTTGTTGGAGTTTGCTTCACTGTCCCCTCCCATCTAATTCTGGATTTCCGAGCCTTTATGTTACACAAATCGTGCCTTACTCCCAATCTTTGGGGATAGTCTGGGGGAAGGGAGCTGGGGGGTGTCATCTGTGGATGGACTGAGCTGCAAAGCAAAGTATCCAGAGTAGAAACCAGGCACTTGGAGAGATTTCTAAGTATTGTTATCCCTGGTGCAAAGCATCTACTTCCTATTTTAATTCTGTTCATGAGAAGATTTTCTAAGACCTTAACCGAAACACATACAGAAAAACACACTGAAGTGTTCAGGTCACAGCTCGCTTGCTCTCTCACGCAGTGCCCAGCATCACTGAGATACTTGTACAGCCCTTGCCTGCCCTGCACCAGTCTCCTGGATATTGCTAATAATGATGGGTTTTTTAGAGAGTAGTGGATGGGGAAAAAACCAGTACAAATGTTCATATCAATATATCCTTCTGACATTATAGACTTAACACATCTTGTAACAAGGTGCTAGGGAGGTAGATCAAGCCTACTTTGCCTCAGGAATGTATTCAGTGATTTAATAGGTCTAAAGGCCAAGGTCCAAACAACCACTTATGTGAAGACATCCTCTGTTTCCCTTCAACTGTTTCCAGCATAATTTTCTTCATCAGCCCTCTCACCACCCCTTCCTTCATAACTTTTTTTTCTTTTTTTCAACTAAATGGTCAAAGCACCAAACCTGAAAAACAGGCTGATGAATTTCCCAGCAATTAGCATGGGATTTGAATGTTGGGGATGAGGTGCATCACTGATAAATTGATTTAAATTCACTGGTAATGACACATATAACCCTACATGGCTGAAAGAATTACAATGTTAATGAAGTCCTAAGAAAATCTGAACTAGTCCCATTATAAAATATGGCTGCTAACTTTACATGAAGCAGCAGTGGATAATCTCCCATTTACTTTAGACGTGCAATGTCTTGGAAGATTCCTCTCTTTATGGTAGCATCTTTAAAGCAACAAAATTTCAGCATGACTAGTAAATCCACTATTAGCCAGGTGGCATGGACAACCTTATAGTTGGGAAAGTCTTTCTACTGCCAGCCCTTTTGTCTGGTACAAAGCTGCTAGGCACTGTATCTAGCTCTCCCTCTCACAATTCATAGCCAGTGGTTTTCTCAGCAACTGAGAAAGTAAGTGGGTTCTCTATCATGCCATAGGAGTACACTGAACATGAATAAACTCTACAGCATGTGGCGTCACATGAAGCAGCATAGGCAAGGCCTGAAACGTACGGTCACCATGAGACAGGTTTCCCCCAAAAAAGTAAGATCAGCTTTGAATGTATATGATTTTTAAGTCTTTTAGGAGTACCCATTAGTTATATCTTCGAGTCTTTCTCCAGAGTAATGAGCACTGGATACATACCTTCTTTTATACTGCCATCTGAAAGACCAAACAGAGACTCTAAAAACCCTAGAGGCAGAGATGGTAAGGGAAAAAAAGCCAACACTGCATGATTTGTAATGTCACTACAGCAACGAGACAGAGCCATAGCTTGCTGTGGCAGGAGAAAGCAACAAAATAGCAATGGCACAGAAATGGAAGGTATGAAAAACACCTGAAAGAGCAAAGCCTGTGCAATAACAGAGGACTTCAAATAATATAGCAAGATCATAACTGCAAGGCACTGGTGCCTTCATGTATTTAGGCAAGTGCTATGTATGCAGCTATTATGGAAATTTCTAAAAAAAGAGAAGAAGGGTGTAACATCAAGGTTATATTTATTCAGTCTTATGATGGAAAGCTATTTTAACCAGCTGGGGAGCTGGAAGCTAACTGTCCCTTATTTCTGCAGTTGGAAACAATGTGATCCAACGGAGTTGAGACACTAGGATCAAGTCAAGCTTCTGCCCAACAAACAGCAACTGGAAATTGCCCTTGCAGTACTATTCACTACTTGAACACTTGGGAGCACACTTCTGCCGACCACAGGGTATAACATCAAGGTCAGGACACTGTATTTTTTTTAGACTGAATTCATAATAACTGCAGTTGATATTTCACTTTAGCTGTGCTCTAAAAGGAATAAAATAAAACCACTAGCAGTTTCATCTTTCTCATTTTCAATAAAATTTGGGAAAAAGCATTTCCCTCATAGTAACAGAAGAAAAAGAAATTCTGTCTAGTTGTAAAGCTGTGCTCTTAATGATATTTAATTACACACACTTAATTACACCTGGCACTCTCCATCTTTGGCTCCTAAGGATTTTCCTAGTCAGATGATTAATGTGCATATAAGTGTGGAAAATTTCAAAGCTAGGGCTTTGAGAGTTGCTTAACTTTGGTACTAATGTATGGCAAACTCAAGCATCTGTACATCTGTACCTGGGCTTCATTTCTTTATTGTACTGTATCAGTACAATGGTATGCTGATAACATATATACATTACACACAGTGGTAAAGAGAGCTCTAATTACTTTTGTGTCCTGTGACATTTGCTTCAAGTTTGGGGTTTTTTTTTCCCTAATTTGGATTTTGCACCAGGGCTCTAAGCTGAAGCACAGATTTCAGACACTGTTCATTGGATCTACACAGGGATAGTTTAATAAAAATAGCAATTTTTATAAATGTGCTATAATAATTGAGTGCTATAAATAGCGTTCAAGAAACCTCAATAAACCTCAAGTAAGTACGACAAACTACTTGTTAGCTGGCAGACCCCAAAGACACCTCTCTTATCTATGTTTTCAGATTATGACCCTCTAATTTCTGTTCTGCTCCAGTATGTGGTAGTTTTGCAAAGAGAGATGCTCAGAGCATCAGAATTGTGTTTCATCAAGGCCTCCACAGGAGCCTGCATTATTAATTACATACTATATAACATTTCAATAGTATTCCTGGATGACTTTCAGAGCAATTTTTAGAATATCCCACTTATGACCTGGAGGATAAACTTGAATTTTAGAAGCCCATAAGGAGTGATCTGTTTTGACCAGAGTTTTTTTGTTTTAAAGATAGTACTAGCAGGACAGAAAAGTTGATATATATAAGGCAAAGGCAATGATAAGACAGTCTTAGTAAAAGATTTTGCAGCAATAGCACTGGGCCATGTAAGAAAGTTGAAATTTGATTCTAGAGTAGGGATTTTTTGATGAAGATTTTTTTTTGAGATTTGTAATGCTCAATTCTTGCATCTGGGTTGCATGAGATAAAATGAAATCTACATTCTAGTGTTGCAGTTCACCAAATAACAGATTGTATTTTAGAGGTAGTTATGTATGTTTTGAAACAAAAAGGTACCTAAAATTACTTTGTTCTACTTCCATCCCATCTACACCTGTAGCAGCAGTCACAGAATCCCACTGGCTAAGGGGAAAAAAAAAAAAAAAAAAGAAAAAAAAAAGGCAAAGCAAAACAAAACAAAACAAAAAAACCAAACCCAGCTAACATATTCTGTTCGACAAATAAACCATCTGGGAACTAAGCAGCCACCACCTGGTTCTTTCACAAGAATTTCAACAATGTACAATGTATTTCAGCCTACGAAAGTGAAAAACCCCTCACTTTCACTTTCATTACAAAAGTTGTAGAGACACAGTTTATAGCTGCTCCACTACAAACACTGCTACCAGTCAAACAACCTTTGAGAAACGAAAATTATTCCTTGTCAAATAGACAGCAAGTCATGGCACACAAATTGAAACTTTAAGTTATTATGCAAAACAAGTTTTTTTATTTTAAGCACAAGCTATGCAAAACCAAAGCTAATGCATGGATAAATTATGAATGAGAATATACAGCTAAAAACTTGGCTTATAATAAAATAGAATCCTTTGCTAGATGTTTAATGATAGCTTATTTAGAGACCATTTTAAGACAGTTTAGTTCACCTTTTCTGATTGAGACATTTATATAGATATAACATTTATAAAGCCTAAATCCAGCCAACCTAACCCAAACTATAAAAATGTGACTGCTTATCTCAATTCCAAAAATGTGAAAAAGTGCTTTAAAAAACATGAAAACTTGAATGAATAGCAGTTTGTTCAGGAGAAAGACAGGACTGGAGAAAACAGGAGGTCACCAACCAAGTAATATTTACAAACAAGGTTTACTTCAGCAGAAGCACAGCACAGTGAAATTTCCCTTTACTCTTCTAAGCAAAATTCACATGGGCTCAGTGCATGTATTTATGAACTCGTTATTGCTGACTGTGCTAGAACAGCAACTTCTTTGCTGAGCAAACTAAACAAATTGTTCCTCCAATATTAAAGCATATATTCCCTTCCCCAGTTCTGACTCAGCTTTGAGTGAAATAGTTTTTCCAATGATTAAAGAGATAGATGACCAACGTAATTTCACTGCCAACTTCTCTTCTTTCAAAGATTGATCCAAGGTAACACCATTAATGGTTTGTTTTATTAATGTGCTTTGTCAACTTTAACTATTAACCATTATCCATGAAGACTGTATCCTAAGGGTATTCAAGTTAAAGAGTATTCAAGTTTTCCTCTTAAAATTAAAATTAAATGAATGAGACGAAAAGCATGCCACAGTTACTTGTGCATTCAGTAAATGAAGGTGATTATTAAAAACTCTTGGTAGATCCAGTAAATTCAAGTTCAGCTCTCCCTCATGACTTTCCTGGGTGCCAAGATACCTTTGGTTGGTGGGATTTGTTTAACTTCATCCCATTTATGTGACTTGAGGATACTGGTGGATGAAAAACTGGACTTGAGCCAGCAATGTGTGCTTCCAGCCTGGAAGGCCAATTGTGTCCTGGGCTGCATAAAAAGAAGCGTGGCCAGCAGGTCATGGGAGGTGATTCTGCCCCTCTACTCCACTCTCATGAGACAACATCTGGAGTACTGCATCCAGCTCTGGAGTCCTCAGTAAAGGAGGAGCGGGTCCAGAAGAAGCCACCAAAATGGTCAGAGGGCTGGAACACCTCTGCTGTGGAGAAAAGCTGAGAGAGTTGGGGTTGTTCAGCCTGGAGAAGAGAAGGCTACAGAGAGACATTACTGTGGCCGTTCAATACTTAAAGGGAGCTTATAAGAAAGATGGAGAGACACTTTTTACCAGGGCCTGTAGTGACAGGACAAGAGGCAATGATTTTAAACTCAAAGAGGTTAGACTTAGATTGGGCATAAGGAAGAAATTTTTTTACGATAACGGTGGTGAGACAGTGGAACAGGTTGCCCAGAGAAGTTGTGGATGTCCCATCACTAGAAGTGTTCAAGGCCAGGTTGGATGGGGCTTTGAGCAACCTGATCTAGTGAAAAATGTCGCTGCCCATGGTAGAGGAGTTGGACTACATGATCTTTAAAAGTCCCTTCCAACACAAACAAACAACATTTAATTACCAACAACATAAAAGAGTAGAAATCCTTTTTGAAGAAATTCATATACTCCTCAAAGATCTGGATAATGCTCTGGTACGACTTACTGGTTGAGGAGGCTATCATTCTTTTATATTTGTTTCTACCATTTTATGCTGAGGGATTAAAGTAAAGAAGGATCTTTCCTCTCGGAACCTGGATGTAACTGCTAGTGCTGCAATGAGCTATTCAGCTTTGCTTTACAGACAGAATAGGGTCATTACTGCTAGTCTTAGCTTTCAAATTCCGTTGATTATCCCAAATAAAAGCCCTAGCCCTAAATATTTCAACATGCAGTCAAGAAGGTGGTTTGTAAAGGGTTTCAACATGCTTAAGCTCAGACTGTGCTGTACATGTGTCTGCAGCAGTTCTTGCACTAATACATCTAAATACATCTGTTGTATTTAAAAAGAGTGGTTAATATCAGCAACATAGTTTGCTGGAAGCTGAAGTGGAAAGATAGTTGAGCCCAATCCTCTTTGCCACTCCAGATGGACATTTCTTCTTTCTTTGTTGTTTGTTTTCTTGGGGTTTTTTTCCCCTCAAGGAAGCCAACTCATTTCAGTTGAAGTGTATGTATCAATGAAGGGCACTATTAGCACAGGGAGTTTCCAGGGTTCAAGTGTGAGTGACCTCCTTGTGAATAAATAGCAGCATTTAACTAAAACAAATAGGATAGAATTATGTCCCCACCAAAGTCCAAGGACATTTATAACTCACTTCCATCTCCACACTCAGAAAGAAAAGGCACTCACCTGCCCTACTGACCTGATATAACTCCTTTTCCCTCATACGTCCTCACGTAATTTTTCTCTCTTACACTACATAGAGAAACACTAGGGTTTGACTGTTCCCATGGTCCCCTCCCTTGAGCATTGACCATTGCAGACCTTCATTCCAGCTAAAGAAAGAGCAGGAGGGGACACTTCTAACTTCTTACACCCACTTGCTGTCTGACTAGTCATACTGAGTCCAGGTCAATTACTTAGCATAGCCTCAGCAGTGGGCTCCAGTTTTTATTAACCAAGAGGAACCAAAGGAAAATCTTTGCCAGCCTGTTCTACAGCTTCTTTAGAAAATGCACATTTAGAAGTGCACAGAGTAAAGTGAAGCCAAGAGGAAAAACAAACCAAAAAAAAAAAAAAGAGTTTTACAGAGACTATGTTATCACTCTGGGAGAGGGAAGGTAAGCAAAGGAAAGCTGTCTTTTTAACTCCAATTTTTTTAATATGAGAAGAGTTTCTGATAGAGTTGACAAATGTAAAAAAGATGTTCTCCAAGTATAACCACTTAATGGCCTTTCCTTCATAAAGAATTAATCTGCTTGCTTTCCTTGTCTGTTTTAACATTTTCTCCCCTTTTTGTCTTCCACGTAGAGCTTTGGTAATGGTAAAGAACAGAGAGGTGTTAAACAATGGCGAAGATAGTAACAAATGTGCTTGCTTTTATGGCTTGAAAAATTGATGCACAGGTAAATTTTGAAACAGGTAGAGGTTATACTAATAGGTGTCACAAAAAAGAATGGGGAGGAGGAAACATTACTTTAAAAAAAAAAAAAAAAAGACATTTTTACCAGCAAGAAGACTGGATGAAGGTGAATGTTAAACTGAACAGATGCTGCCTTGCCAACTGACTCTTGTAATAGCTGCTCTAAACCAGACACCAGTATAAGAGCTAATATAAAGTTATTGATGTTACTAATTGTACTGTGTCACATATTGTACCATTGTTCTGTCAGGTTCCTGAAGAAATTTCTGACAAATACAGTACTTAGACTTTTCAGCCAGCTAGTAGCATTTTAACATGCCATTCTCTGGAAAAATTGTCAAAATCGAAGGTATTTTGAAAAACTTGCTTCATTATGAACTAGTCCACTGTCACACACAAGAGCATTTCATTCCCCTGTCTGCTATCAGAAAAGAAAAAGAAATAATTAGACATAGAAAAAAAAAATGTAGAACAGAGGCATTTTTCATTCCACTTATTAGTAAGTAGCACATGCATGACAGGAACAGACAGAAATCCCAAAGAGAAATCAGCCACATGGTGGTAGCCAGCATTTTCAGAAACATTACCCTATTTTGCACCTAGAGATACAGGCTGGCACCCAGCAAGGTTTTCAAAATAGCTGGAGGGCAGTTAGGCACTTGTGTCCCATTTATTTAACTGCCTGCCTAAAGGTCATAGAGAAGACCAATGGAAAAGTTGGGAATGGAACTTAGATTTTCTGAGTTGCTCTGAACCAGATGATAACTCTTTGTACATTTTCCCTGCGATCAGCATTTCACACTATTCACTGCTATGAAATATAGCTGAGTATTAAAGGTCATTTTATTTTTTTGGCGGGATTATAAGCAGAAGTGTTCTTAGATAAAGAAAAACAACTAGCTACTTCTGCCCTGGAGTACAAAAAGCAACCTGAGAAGAGAGCTTTCCAGCATGATTAAATAAAATAAGGTCCTTTGTCAAAGGTGCAGCATCTATTCCAGGAAGAGCTGAAGATGGTTTCTGCTGATTCACTTGCTGCCTATCAAAACTGAATTATGAGCCCCGTCTCAGAAAAGAAAAAGAAATTATCAGGTGTTTTTTAATGGAGATTTTTTCATTTTTATATATATATTTATATATATATACACACACACACATTTTCTATATATATTTGGCTCATCTGCTCTTCAAGGTTAAAACAGAATAATTGTGGGTGAACATGTAGCCTCCCTGGCAAGTACAAACAGAATTTTAGTCACACTTTCCATACAAAAGAGTTGGATGGCAAAGTCAGAGACATGCTCAAATTAAGACCTAATCTTTGCTTTCATAGTGTCCTCCTCTAAATAGGAGGGCATTAGAAATGTTCACAGCAACAGCTTTTGTTGTATGGCTTCACAGTCTTGTCGCCAAAACTCATCCATACAAGCACCTTACCACTGACGGATTGTCACAGGAGAGCTTGTTTGGGGGGCAAGGGGAAGAACAGGGAAAGATGCTCCTACATAGGTTATGTTGCTTGTAATTGATTGGGTAACATTGCAGTGGAAAAAAACATTATGGCAACAAAATTTGGTAGCACAGACCAGATCTAAAGCAGAAAAAGAAGTCAGATATCACACCATTTCTAGACTTCAAGAGAAAAATGAAAGCAAGGTGGTATTCTTGAATCAGCAAAGCCATGCAATAACTATTCATCTGTTATTTCTGAATGACTCACAGCATTCTCTGTCCAACATTTGGAAATTGGTGTGTTAATGTCTTACCTGGTAAATATGGCACATCTGGACATAAGATGGTGTCATATTAATTAGTCAGGGTAAATATGAATACGTGCCTGAAGAAACATAAAGATAGCCAAACTAAACAAAGTCCATTTTAAAGGGCAAAGTGTATTCCATATTTTATACAGGGCTGTGGATAATTGGAAAGGTTGATATTAGATAAAGATGCAAAACTGGGAAAGGATTCTTAGCTTCAAAGGCAATGGATGCTTGGGAAATTGAACAAAGAGACTGGATTATATAGCTGAGGACTCAGCTGAGCAGTCCACAGAATTGCAAAATTGTCTTTCTTTTGATTATTGATGTACATGGCTGATTTAATAAAAAGAATCTAGATGATGCATAGAATTGGAGCCTCCATGTACTCCCTACCCAGTACAGAATAAATCAGCTTTCAAATACACTTCATATGGAAAGAGTTGAGTAAGACGGACAAGGTTAACTGGAGGAAAAAAAAGCTGACTATCAGGTAAATAATGTGCACTGACTGAACTGATGGTAGAAAATAAGAGTGTTGTGGATTTATGGGTGAATTTATGTAAGTATTTGTCAGCAAAGGTGAATCTGGTTGACTTCCCAGAAATACCAAAGTACAAATAGGAGATCTGTTACTCTAGTCTGCTAACATTAATATCCCATCAGAGACAATTATTTGTGATACCATTACCCAGGCACAGGAAAAGGAAAAATAGAAAGGACTGAGTACCACATATGTATATATAGGGACAGCCAAGGCACTACCTATACAAGATGTTCCAAAATTTTATCTGACAGAATCAACCCTCTCTGCACCCTCCTGACATATTGTCCCAAGAGTCCCAAACCACACACTTCACCCAGTGCACCTTACCTCCTTCCCGCTGCACACCAACACTGCATCACTCCAAAGCAGGACCTCAGCCCCAGGACCCTCCATCCCACGTGCCCGTTATACCTCCTGGAGCCAAGGACCCCTGCCCTCCCTGCCTTGGTCTCCTCTTTCACCCTTTGCCATCCTAAAATCACCTCAGCACCAGTCCCCCAACAGCAGCAGAGGGGAGCCACATGCTAACCATTACCCTACATTTAAGTGGCCTGTAAGCCATTGCCCCCAGCCCAAGGTGTTTGGCATAATACAGCTCTCCCTGGCACCAATGGCAAAGTTCATTGTCTTTGATGATAAAGGACTAGCCTCATGAAGCTCAGTTAGCATTAACAATTCAGCATACATCAGTTGCCTTTAGAAGGGTGCAGGCATTTATTCCTGTGCTGGTTTTGGCTGGGATAGAGTTAATTTTCTTCATGGTAGCTAGGATGGGGTTGTGCTTTGGATTTGTGCTGAAAACAGCGGTGATAACACAGGGATGTTTTCGTTACTGCTGAGCCGTGCTTACACGGCCTTTCCTGCTTCTCACACCGCCCCACCAGCGAGTGGGCTGGGGGTGCACAAGGAGCTGGGAGGGGACACAGCCGGGACAGCTGACCCCAACTGACCCAAGGGATATTCCACACCATATGACGTCATGCTCAGCATATACAGCTGGGGGAAGAAGGAGGAAGGGGGGAAGATTCAGAGCGATGGCGTTTTGTCTTCCTAAGTAACCGTTACGCGTGATGGAGCCCTGCTTTCCTGGAGATGGCTGAACACCTGCCTGCCAATGGGAAGGAGTGAATTAATTCCTTGTTTTGCTTTGCTTGTGTACGTGGCTTTTGCTTTGTCTATTAAACTGCCCTTATCTCAACCTACAAGTTTTCTCACTTTTCCTATTCTCTCCCCCATCCAGCCGCAGGGAGAGTGAGCAAGCGACTGTGTGGTGCTTAGTCGCTGGCTGGGGTTAAACCATGAGAATTCCCTATAATAAAGTCTGAGGAAAGTGAAGTACACCTGAAGAAACTGTAAATACTGAAAAAATTTTCACCTCCCTGTGGCAGATGCTACATCTTCAAACAATTGCATTTTGTTCAGGCAGTTGCTTTTAGCCAAGGTTTTTCAAGACTGTCAGACCTTTTCTATCAACATTGTATCTTACCAAGAACATTGTAAGACATCAGACAGAATTATGGTTCCAGTGGTGGCCATCTGAAGAAGATGTTGATGAAGAATTGTCATTTAAGCCTATGAATTAAATACTACTGAACCCCCACCAGCACACAGCTTAGATTTTATACTTTTATTTAAGCTATTATATGAGAACATCTGCAGGCCGTTCAGGGACAAAAGTTTAAATATGGTTCTATAAGAAAATCTAAAGCTCCTATCACTTCAGTGACCTCATGTATGTAATTGGTAATGCAATGACAAAAAGACTTTGCACAGTGCATATAAACTATCATTTCCAGCAAAGAATGAGGATCCATTTTGTTTAGACTGTGCAGCCTTTATAGATTTTTAGAGAGTAATTATGCATTCCTAGCACTGAGCAGTGCACTGCAGAGATTTGTTGGGGTTGTAACCAGATCATAGGAGTTATTCAGTTTCAAACTCTATGGCAATGTGTTGAGAACGTGTCAGAGTGGAGTTATGGTTAGGAATGAACTGAAAGGAAAACTGCTTTTTGCTGCCTGATCAGAGGTATTGCAGCATGTCTGTAACAGCTCTCTAGTCCTATCCACATAGATTTCAAATACATCGGAAAATTCCACAAGAATAAGATCTGCTTTTGGTCTGTGAGGTATTCCTACCCAGTCTAAGTCTTATTTTTAGAAAAGCTAAGCTGTCTCCATGCTATAACAAGCCTGCTCATCCAACTCTTCCATTTTTGATGGATGTATTTAGGTCTATGTGACTAAACTTTGCCCCTTTCCATCCAAGGAAGAAGGAAAATAACATCACTTACGTACCGAAGGTGACACAAACTGTCACATTCACATATCAAGTCTTGTAACAGAACTCAGTGCACATTTGCATGCTGAGTATAATAGATATCATGAAACCAGGAAAGTTCTGGACCTAAACTGCCTCGTTGGCCTAAATGGTTAGCCTGAACAACAAAATCCCTTGAAATAATTCTGTCAAAATTCTAGTACTGCAATTTGTAGCAATCACTTTTAAATTTAGTTCCATATTCTCTTCAGGTAAAATGTCTGCTTTCTTTAAGCCCTCACCCCATAGCTGCAACGTAAGGAAAATATGTTCATTAAGACATAGGTTCATAACCTCAGCAGCTATGAAGTCCACCTATCTTTTTATTTATTTATTTTACTGCTATTCTGAACTGCATCCTCACTGTTTAAAGCAGTTAGATCAAACTCAGGCCACTACATCATGTCCTCGTGCTGTTGGTCACCTGCAACCAAGAACCCCTGTTATTTTTTGGTTTAATTACTTTTGGTTTCATTGTTTCAGAGGCTTAATTCTACTTGTCCCATTTACCTCCCACTGACACCACTGGTCCCTTCAGCTCCCCAACCCACTTGATACCACTACATTTCTGTCTATTTTCACAAAGTTTCTAGGCACTCCCTGGTGTGCATTGAGCAAAAAGCTATTGTCACTTACTCTATCAGTCACTGGGCTGTCAAACAAGCAGGAGGTGCATTATTTTTTAATACCTCCTCAAGCTGACAAAATTGAACTAAATTGCATTATTATGTACTTCAGCGCAAAAAGATGGCCTGTACAATTCCTGCAGTTTCCTGCACACACTTTTTCAGAGAACAGGGCAGTTTATTTTTACAATATCACTACCATCAATTGCCTGTATCTTTCTTCCAGCACAATTGCTTCAGGAAAGCTAATTGTGATGTTAAATATGCTCTTTCTGCTTGTCTGTCCTCAGGGTAAAGAAAAGTCGAGAATGAAGCATGGTATTACAATCAAGCCTGACAAATGTACAGAGCATGACCTTCTCTGGACTCTCAGGTATTTTGACTTCCCAAGCCAAAGAGAGATAACAAAATTAAAAGGCAAGTATAAGCAGTACAGAATATGCTTGATGTAGGATCACAACTCAGCAAAATAATTTTTTCTTATAAATTTTTCTGAAAAGAACAAAATTATTACTTTCCCAAGAGGGCAAGGCAAATTAGCTACAGGACTACAGAATACTTGTATTCTGTAACATTCTGCAGAGTTCATTCTGCAATCCAACTTGCATGCAGAAATTACTGTCTGAAAAGGACCTTTTCAGAGGTAAACAGCACTTCTGAAATCCAGTTTAGAATTTGCCTTCAGAGGAGCAGAATGAGTGGAAGAGTCTCAGCTCCACCCCTCCAGAACACTAGTGCACATCACAAGAAGAACTATTTTTAATATAGCATGACAGATTGGATGATCTCTTCTCTACAAAACTTTCTTTACAGTTGACATGGATAATATATCAAATCAGCCCTTGAGAAGTTGTTCACTCTAGCACAGAAATAAGGCTGTTATTCTGAAATTAATTTTTTGCACCACTTATGCATCTTTCCATGCTTGGCCAATGAATAGACAAATGGTTACACAGAAGCAAATATCCTAACCCATGGAGGAAGGCAGGAAGGCAGGGGGGCGAGAAAGGGTGGGGGGGTGTCTCGCAACAAACAAAACATCCACAGAAGCAAATATGCTAATGCATGGGAAGGTGATACAACCATCATTATTTTAAAACTTTGTATTTTTAGTTTTTGAACATTTTCCTATTGCACGACAAAACCAGCTCTCATGTTCAGAACCCTGGACAGCGCACACAAACCACCAGACTTCTTTTTAATTTTCTTTTGAAGAGAGAGACCCATTGCTCTGAAGAACAGAAATAATCACCTGTCTCAGCACAGTTCATAGCTTTACCCCAGTGATTCAGGCTCATCATTTCTGGTTGTGCTAGAGCACATCTTTCTGGAAGTTATTCCACCCTGAGATAAACACTAATAGTTAAAGAATTGTTTTCATTCTTAAAACCTTACATTTATTCTTACTGTCGTAACTAGCTTCAGCTTTTGCATTTTATCATCACAGACCTTCTAGCCTTGGCAATACTCACCAGCTGTGAATAAATAATTTCTGCCTAGATAATCAGTAAGAGGCTGAAGAGTGAGATCCTTCAGTCTGTTCTTTTGGGATAGTTTTTCCAGATCCCAGACCATTTGCTAAACTCTCTCAGACATTTCACCATTCAGAATACAGAATTCAGCTGCATGTTTCACCAAAGCTAAAAGCAAAAATAGTATCATCTTGTCAATTCTACTTAATATTCACTTAATCCCATGGCAGCTTGATTGTTTCACCACACCACTGCATGGCAGGCTGCATGCACACCCCTCCAGAGCACCTTCCAAGTGAGACCCCATTCCAGCCTATATGCTTGACACACATCCTTTGTTCCTAACAGCACGATCTTGTGTTCAGTTACATTAAAGCAGCCAAAGCATTCAAAGAAACCTATTTTACTGAGATGAACATAGTTGTCCTGCACTATTTGGATCACCATTGTTATTCCTTCTTCCAAATATGGTCAGTTCGATGGCTGGTAGCATGGCAAATCCTCACTAGCTTCCATCCATTGGGCCATCCTAAGACATGGAGCAGGAAGCAGACACCTAAGCTCTGCCCCTCCCTACTTGACCCTTAAGGTTGTCCTCACCTGTTAACCCTAGTTTGGAGCTAGTGCTCACTTTCTTTTAGGGTAATGCTTATGCACAGCATGCCCTATGTTATCAAGTGCCACCCTGTCAGGACAAGATTTGCTGCTTTCACTGCCCAGCATGCAGGCCCTTGTGCTGCGTGAGCAATTCACCAAGAACCATTTCATGTTTTCTTCTAGGTGATAGATAAAAATATTGACAGGCATTAAGCCAAGAACAGACCCATAGAACATATAACTTTTGAGGTATTTCATGTGGCCTGGGGGTTGTTGTAATCTATTTAATAAAGTTCTGTGTAGTTTTTGTATGCTGATAAATGTTTTTAATTAATTGCATGACAGTAAGTCAATTACTTAATGTTACAGTCTATTATCACAGTACTCCTTTTCTAGCATATTTCTGAATCTTAAAAAACTNCCCATCCCAGATCAACCTTTCTGTGATTCGGCATGGAATTGGCACTTGGCTAATACATTTTGAAGTAGCATGAAATTAATGTTCTGTACTATATTTTGAGGGAATAAGTAAATCTGATTAGTATGAGACCTCCCTATCGTACAGTGCAATTGCACTTTGCTGAAAGCTACAACTATATCTGGAATATAAACTAGCTGAAACTTATGAAAGTGATCAGCAAGTTATGCAGAACTAGATATAATTATCTGTTAACTAGTTATAGCAATATTTTGAGTCAGAAATATTATTGAGGGGAAAAAAAGCAGGTTGGCTCAAGGGTAGGAAAGGTCCCCTATTCTTACTCTAGCTAACTTCAGGAGGTTGAAAGCAATCGCTGAAGGTCAAATTTTGAAGTCACTAAGTCTATCTAGAAAAGCAGAATAAAAAGAAATTTATGCATAGCTATGTATACCTGGATTTAAAAAATGCAACGCTGTTCCTTCACTTTTACATGATACAGTATTTTGAGAGTATTTGTCAACCTCTTCCTTCTTTATTGCTATATTTTCACTGAAAGTTTGGTAGAGAGAAAATATCTTTTTTCTTATGTTAACATGATACCAAAGCAGGCTTTGGCTTGCGGTTTGATTCATTCCTGTTCAGAGAATAAATTTATGCTCAACATATTCAGAAACGTCCCAGGACCTGACTGAAGGAATCTCGCTCTCAGTAAAACAACTAAAACTGGCCTTTGGTCACATAAGTCATCTACTTTATAAAAGCTTACATGCCATTCTTAATACATGGTCCAGGTTTCAGCCAACTTTAACGTGAGGATTGTTTTCCAAAGAATCAAGTATTGCAAAGTTTTAATTTTCAAGTCAGACCTTACAATAATAACTAATACATTACAAGGAGAGTAAATTGCAAAGCAAACAGTTATAGAGGCAAAGAAATATAGAGCAAAGAACAATGGTAATCCTATATTTTCCATCAACAAGAGTTCAGCAAGACTTTTGTTGGAACTCAGAGGTCTTCAGTCAACCTTAAGCACCGTGTCCAGTTTGCTTAGATTTAGTTCCATTTATTCTTCTGCTGCAGTCAATGAACTAATAACCACTCCATCATATAGAAAACATAGAATCACTTCTACAAACATACTTTCAAGTTTTCTGGTATTATCAGTACATGCATGACACTGCTACCTAAGAGCTAGCTGACATTGGTATCCTTTGTACTGCATGCTGTACACACACATAGTTAAAGGTGGTACCTGCATCGAAAAAACTCTTATAATCTTTAAAAAGAAAAAAGAAGAAGAAAAAATGGAGGGGAAATAGAGAAAGACAGCAAAGTGGAAACAAGGCCTAAGGCAAAGAGACATAAAAGGCCTCTCCCCAAAACAATCACACAGAAAGCCAGGGATAGTCCTAAAAATATAATCAAGTCTCAAAACTTCAGTCAATGGCTTTGTTCAGTAAACTACACTATCTACCATTACAGGTTTTATTAAGTTCCAAACTCATGGTAAATCTGAAAATAAAGTGACTTTAAGGTTTTCATCAACCCTTTTTCCCTGCTTTCTCTCCCCCAGCAAACTTCTCTCCCAACTATCCAGCAAACAATCATCACAGCCCACCTACCTAGGCTTAAAAATAAAAACAAAAATTAGCAAGTACATACTCTGCATTTCTTGAAAATCAATACAGTGTTATAATGTAACAAAAGTGACATGGTAATGGGTTACAGTGAGATGAGACAAAAATCCTACTGCTAAACCTAACAGTAGGACACCATGGGAATACTACATGAATCTTCATATTCATGAAGCTTAATTATAGTAAAATAGCCAATCTGTAAAATACAGCTACGTTCAAGTACTGATTTCAAGACTAAAACATGAACAAAGAGAAGATGTTTCCCAGGAGATGCCTCTACAAGAAGTGCAGAGGCACAAATGTAAGCAAAAATCAAAAAAGACAGATCAACAGATACTGTAACATGGAAGAACTGGAGCAGCAGCCAAGGAAAGAATTAACATACATTTGGGAATTAAGAGAGTTCAAAATATAGTATAACTGCATGGCATAAAAGGTTCTACAGCAGCTGCACTGCATGTTACCTGGCTATCACAAAAAACACCAAGTAAAGGACAAAACAGAAAGATTGCAAAGCATTAGGGGTCCAAGAACATCCATTTCTTTGCCAGGAACAGTAGCAAGTGGGCACATGCTTCTCATAACTCAAATTTTCTAAAATGGTGGTCAAACAGGGCATATTATGTCATACCTGATGATTCATCGGTTTTTGCTGTTGCTTCAGATGCTGCCAATATTAGCCAGAACATAGGAATTAACGTGAAGGGGACAATATGAAAGTCCCAGATTGGGTGCATTATTTCAGTCTGAAGACAGAACAATTAAACCAGGTGTGCCAATACATTGCCGGTATATATTATGAGAGGGTGGAAGCAGAGAGTCTGTGACACTCATTTGCCACTGAAGACTTTAGAAAGGCAGCAAAGTGTAGGTTGGAGACTCGCTAGGGGACAGCTTCAGAGTAACACACTTTGATGTGAACCTGTCACTGTGAAGGGCAGAAAGCTCAGTCCAGGATCCAGGCACTAGATCTGAAGCAAATAACACAGTGAAGCAGAAAGTTCAGATATAAATGGTGACATGAGCTAAATCAGTGTGACCAAAGGTGGCCAAACATTGGTGGTATTGAAGAGTACTTGAATACCTAAATTTAACCTATGAAAACTTCAACGGATAAAGACAGACAATAACCAAATATCCTGAAGGATATTGCAGGTTGAAGGAAGAAGGCAAGGGGAAGGAGGCAGAGGAGGGAGCAAATAAATCCATAAGACTTCTTCCTTTGCCCCACTACTGGATGATGGCCTAGGAGGAAGCCAAGAAAGAGTATTCCCCTGGCAGCACCCTCTCTCTCTCAGGTAGAACAGAAAAACATTGTCACTGTACAAGTGATTTCAAGGAAAAGTCACTTGGCAAGGATGCATAGTTATCTGCAAGGGTTGGCAACTGGCCCGTAGTCCAAAAGGTTTAGGCTCAATTTCTCCACAGTAACCAGTAAAAACTTTATAACCAATCCTAACTCCATGACTCATACTTCTCTGGACAACAAATACTTTTAAGTAGTAAATATCTAAATAATCTCTTCGAGGCACTTCAGGTGCCCCAGAAAGGGACAGGGACTGTAAGATTTGAATGTGCATTTCATTAACCTGTGGTTAAAAACTGAATTTGTTGTTCCCCTAAGGGACTAATTCCACCTTACTTGTTTTGAAACATGCCATTCTTTATCCACCTTCCCAAGCAAATCCTTCAGGCAGATTAACATAAAAAGTGATTGGCTGTACAAAAACTAAGAAATATTTAGAGCTACTTTTCTATTCCTATGCATATCACTCAAACCTTCTCATTTAGAACGTAACTAACAAACTATTCCCACCATTATTATAGCAAAGGCGATTTCAGAAAAGAATTACATACCAGATCACACCTTTGAATGAACAAAAAATCCCAACAAATGTCTACACATCAGAGAGACGACTTGCAAGAACTAGCCGTAAATCCTACAATTTCAGAAGGGACCAGCGCTAAGTTCAGCAAGATTTAGCTGCTGGCAAGGTGTCTGTGAGGTGCATCCTTGCACTTTCCTATTTCCAAAAGCACATGAACAGGAACAAAAGAATAGAAGGTTAGGGCAGGGGAAGAAAAAAAAATTGCAGAAGAAAACTGATCTTTCCTCGGGAATTATTTGTTCTACAAGTTTAAAATACAAAACACACACCATGTTATCAGTAATTCTTAAAATATAATCGTAGCAGTGCAAGGGAGAAAAATAATGGGTGTTGTCTCAGTGTTAGCTCTAGCAGGAGTGGAAGAATGGTTCCACAAAGCAAAATGAGGGATCTCAATCTTCAATCCTCTACAGAGTACCAAGCTTTTTCGTAAACCTTGCTTTCTACTGTGCATGATGAAATTTTTCCTAATGAACCATAGTTCTTTTCAGCCTTCCTACACACATACACAAAAAAAACATTGCTTCCTAGCTCCAGAAAGCTTTTGTTGCACAAAGAGCTTAAGAACTGCCTTCACTAAAAATTCCAAGATTTAAAAGCTCAAATGTGTTCATATGTTTCTTGGCTTATTTTGCACTTAGCAGTAAACATAAGTCAGGAGCAATATTTGTCTCCATGAATGTTTCTAAAGATACAAATTTCAATGTAGGAACAAACCTCAGAAAAGTCTGTCAAATTTAAGTCTGTAAGCACACTCCTTAGTGTCTGTACCTGTACACTTTTTTTGTCACTATCTCCATCAAAACAAGCATAACTGATACACTTTAGCATCAGCTTTTTGTTTTAAAAAGAGGCCTGCCTTAAGGCCATCTGCATTATTAACCTTTGCACATCTATTTTACCATGGGGATCCTACTATAGTAGTATACTCACGCCACGATGCTATAATATTGAACACAGAAGCAAGAATTTCTTAAGTCAAAAATGAAGGCTCGACTAATTGCCTGCAACTGCTGCGGTGTAGAAGGGGTTTTACAAAGCATGGAAAACACTGAATTTTGTGAAGGTAAGATAATGAAAACTTTATTTTTCTTACATTGAATGCAGTAAAACATCCACATTCTGCCCATCCACTCTTGAGCAGCACAAGCTCACCTTTTAAAATTACAGTTAATTACCTGTAGCCCCTTCACACCACTTAGCATTTTAGTAAACTCTACAACCCAGCGCTCTCTCTGTCTGGACACGTTTTCATCCCAAAGCTCTCCAAAGGCATTGTTTACAGTCATGGCTGGAGTTTCCCTCTTCCTGTCCTCACCCCTGATACTCTCTCTGCTACCTTCTCACCTTGCATCCAACTGAGCCTGCACTGATCAGTGTCCAGCAACAGCCCCCATCCAAAGCTCAGAGCTAATTTTCCTGCTTCAGCTTTCTTTCCTTACCAGGTACCTTTAAGTCAAACACCATGATCATCTTTGCAAGAGTTGTCCTCCCTTCGGCTTTGCAATCCTTTTTGCCCTAATCCCTGCTTCCGTGTGTCCTTCAGAGACTCCCCCTCAGCCTGACACACAGACCTTCACACAAAAGTCTGCTTTTGGAGATGATTTGCTCTTCTTTTGAAACCTAAACTGCAACTGCAACACCTGAACTGACTTATTTAAGGCAAGATGGCATCAGGTGCTTACACAGTGCTAAAGCTGATCCTAAAGCTGAATATCTGTCACCATCCAGTGTCTCTGAGTGCTGCCCTCAGTCAGAGGGAACCAGGACTGCTCCGGCATGCCAAGCATACACCTGCACAGCTAGGAGACTTGTGAGGTTCAGGGACCTTTTTGGGGTCCTGGAGATTCCAGCTTTTACTTCCATTTACTGAAACAAAATTCTCAGTTGGCGCTGTTGTGGTAATTAGTTGAGCATTTGTAACAACATAACAGCACTACTTAAATATGAAGCACCTCTAAGTGTTTTTGTATTTATTATAAGCACACTAGTTACTGCTGTTCTCGAGTTCATAGAAGAGTAGCTAGATATTCATAGAATCATTTAGGTTGGAAAAGACCTTTAAGTTAATTGAGTCTAATTGTAAACCTAACACTACCAAGTCCACCACTAAACCATGGCCCTAAGTGCCACATCTACACGTCTTTTAAATACCTCCAGGGATGGCGACTCAACCACTTCCCTGGGCAGCCTGTTCCAATGCTTGACAAACCTTTTGGTGAAGAAGTATTTCCTAATATCGAATCTAATCCTCCCCTGGCACAACTTGAGGCCATTTCCTCTTGTCCTATCACTTGTTACTTGGGAGAAGAGACCAACACCCACCTCACTACAACCTCCTTTCAGGTAGCTGTAGGGAGCAATAAGGTCTCCCCTCAGCCTCCTCTTCTCCAGGCTAAACAAACCCAGTTCCCTCAGCCGCTCCTCATAAGACTTGTTCTCCAGACCCTTCACCAGCTTCGTTGCTCTTCTTTGAACACATATTAGTAGCTTGCAAACTACTTTTGATTAAATAAGTAACAGAAGACAGAAAAATATTTGCCCTTGGAAATGAGATATTTTTAATTTATTCAGAAGCTCTCCAATTTCTAATATCCAGCCCCAATGGCTGTCTTAGAAAGTAGCAAACTCCAGGTCAGTCTAAGTAGTAAGTGGAATTCTACTTGCAAATCATTTAATTTAGTCCATGAGGTATTACTTGGAACTAAATTTTATTTATAAGCATATCACCTCTCCAATGGCTTATCTTTATGTTTTCCACTTTATTTTTTTTTTTCCAGCTGGATGGGGTTTATCTTCACTCATGTATAAATGCACTATGTTTTTTAAAAGTCCTCCAAAACTACCTACCAACAACCACATACACACCTCTATATTCCACTATTTAATTCAGTATCAACTTCTTGCACTTTAGTAACATCCTGAGCAGCACAAAAGCTGTACTTTCAGCAGCTTAAACCTGGAAGTGAAAAAATGTGAACTACATATATTTTGAAATCCATTATATTATGAAAACAATTCTTCTTTCACAACATATGAGTCAGAAAGTCTGTGACTTCATTACATACACGGAATAGTAATGTTTTTGGATGCTTCCAATACCTATTTTCTAACCTTCAAGATTTTAGTTGTGTAACTTCAGACATTGGAAAAAAGGAAAGCCCAGCTTCCCAAGTGTGCTGGTTTTGGCTGGGATGGAGTTAATTTTCTTCATGGTAGCTAGGATGGGGCGATGTTTTGGATTTGTGCCGGAAGCAGTGTTGATAACACAGGGACGTTTTCGTCACTGCTGATCAGTGATAAACAGTGTCAAGGCCTTTCCTGCTTCTCACACCGCCCCACCAGCGAGTGGGCTGGGGGTGCACAAGGAGCTGGGAGGGGACACAGCCGGGACAGCTGACCCCAACTGACCCAAGGGATATTCCACACCATATGACGTCATGCTCAGCATATACAGCTGGGGGAAGAAGGGGGAAGGGAGGAAGATTCAGAGTGATGGCGCTTTGTCTTCCCAAGTAACCTTTACACGTGATGGAGCCCTGCTTTCCTGGAGATGGCTGAACACCTGCCTGCTGGTGGGAAGTAGTGAATGAATTCCTTGTTTTGCTTTGCTTGCCTGCACAGCTTTTGCTTTGCCTATTGAACTGTCTTTATCTCAACGCATGATTTTTCTCACTTTTACCCTTCCGATTCTCTCCCCCATCCCGCCCAGGGGGAGCGAGCGAGCGCTGGATGGTGCTTAGTTGCTGGCTGGGGTTAAACCATGACAGCAAGTGACAACACCTTTTATTGAAATGCTAATTTTCATTTAAATATTAAAGAAATAATAACATTTGCATTTCAACTGCAGTGATTAAGCTCTGAAGGGCCAGAAATTAAGTTACTTATCTTTTAGGGGGATTTTATAAATCCCTGTCTCAGTAGCAAGTGCTGAATAGAAACAAAACAGACTAACTCTGGTCTTTGCTTATTGTAATTCTTACATCTGCAAAGTAGGAGACCATAGTATTTATGATTATAAAACTGTTCCCATAGCAGACAGTGCTAGGTATTCACTACAACACAAATGGAAAAGTATGAATTGTTCCACATCAGTGCTATAAAAAACAGGAAAAAAAATCCAGACAGCCAGACATCTGTCTAAGGAGCTTGCCACCTAGTGCAGAGAAACCAGACTAAGTGTATGGTTCAAAATAGCATTAGGTTTCAAAATGGATCTGAGGAAAAAGAAGTGCAGTTCTGAAGAATATAATACACAGCAATACATTCTGTGTCTTAGGTACCAAGATCAATCAGTTGTGTTCAAACTTAATCCTTTGTAGTTTATTGCTTTAGCTAAAAATAAGCTGATAGGGCAAACAAAGGTTTTCCTTCTGTGTGAATTAAATACTTCGTGCTACTCACAGGAAGCATTCTGTCTTTTCTGTCCCCCAACCAGGAGAAAAAATGGAAGAAGTCAATTTTGAGTCATATTGTAAAAAAAAAAAAAAAATATTAAGAAATTTTGGCTTTGTAGCCAAACTGAATAAAAATTTCCTTATTCATGCAACTGCAATAAAAAAAATAAAAGCCCCAGTTACAGACTTGTTTTACCTGTTACTAAAGAACCAAATCAGTCATTGCCACAGCCAGTTTTATTAAGCGCACAAATACAAACTTGCATTTGCACTTTCCACCAAGATACAGACAGAAAACAAATTTTATCTGTAAAAAACTGAGTTATCTTTAAATGAAAAGATCTTCAAAAACACATCTGTCATGAGCTAGACAGGCTTGGCACTGAAAGTTTTAGCTTCAGAAGAAAATTTTCACTTATATATGCAGACATGCCTTTCCAGCTAAAATTTGATAACAACATCTCTCTTAAAACCAATGACATCCATTTCTGATGCAACCTTCCACAAAACTGAACACAATAGATCTTCCACGCTGACAGCCCCTTGCCCCGATATGAACTGCCTACAGAGGAGCTGTATGCAAGCCATTTGCCTGCATCACATACTTGACGCTATCTCTAACTGAACAGCACCATGCAGGAAAAGTTTCTTCTTTACTTCAGTGATTCTAATCAATCTGTCCAGGATAATGATTTCTGATACTCCCTTGCCTATACAGCATAGGCACTCTGGACAATCACACGGAAAGCAGAGGACTTTTTCAGAGCGTCAGTACTGCAAATATCTTGGTTTTCAGTCTAACACAGGTGGCATATGCCTCTTTAGCAATACCTAGTGAATACACAAAATGAAATGTATTTCACATATTTGTACTTTTTCATTCAATCCACAAAGATAGCAAGAGCTGGCCTGTTGGCAATTTTCTGAATGAAGCAGACCTCTCACTTTCCCTTACCAGAAAGCTTGCTAGATGAGCAAATCCAGTTAGCATTTGCCAATGGAGCAAGTGGCAGCATGGCTGCCCAACAATGTGCTGCGCTGGAGCCACAGCTCTGCACAAGGTACAGTTTGATATTCTTCTCTGGTAGCTCTACAAATGACGTGGTGGCTGTTTCCCCAAGTCTTCTACTGACCTTTGAGATGGATGGTGGCTAGTCTTTTTGGGTCCTGATCCTCGCAGATGTTAGGGGTATAGAGCTGGGGCTTAACTGTTAGGAATAACTGCTGTAGCTCTAATCCATAACAGGCAGGACCTCCAATGGCAGAACCATTTTAAGTTTATTAATAATTCATGTCATCTTAAAAGCAAAGCAAAGGGAAAAAAAACCCCACTTTCTTCTTTCTTACTTTCTTCTTTTGAAGGATCAATTTCTTTTTGCTGTTCATCTTCATAAAAATAACTTCTCACATATTTTTCCTCTCTCAAATCTTTAATCCCAACAGTAAATCTACTTTAATTTTCCTGAAAGACTTATTTCAGATTTCATACAGAGAAATAAAACATAATACTTCAAGTTTAGTAATTGAAAAAAATACAAAATTTTAAATCTTTAAATGAAAAACTCCACTCACATATATGCATTATTTATCAGAGTTGGAAAGTGATAAAAGAAGAGTTTCAGAGAGTACAATGAAGCCACCTCTTTATTTGTGCAAATTCCAGTTACTCACACCTGTACCACAATAATTTGACCGACTTTCTGGTCACCAGAGGGACCATATAGGCAAGTACAAGTCTATAATCAAAAAAGGATCAAAGGAAGATATCAGCTGTTCTTCATATACTAAACACATTTTCTTTCTAGAACGTCACTTTCAAACAAGGTGCACAAAGCAGGCTGTAATAAGCAACTCCGTAAAATAAATCAGGAGCATTCAAAGAGATTTAGATATAAAACCAGAAAGCCTGTTCTAAAGGTATTCTTGGAGAGGAGAGGAAGAGGACAAGACACAAACCAGGCAACAAGTAACTTCCTTGGTGTCAAAAGACTACTTTAAAAGGGATGTAACTAGCATAATCTGAAAGAAATGTCACAATGTAGCACATTACCTGAATATTTTGTGAAGGAAAAATAAAAATTAAAAANAAAAAAAAAGACTGCTCAATATCCATTTTCCATTTTAAAAGAATTTAGAAATCTGTATGAACTTATTGCATGGCATATATCAGAAAGCTAGAAAATAATGTATTTTAGTAATGCACAATAATATTTAAGAACTATGAACTATTTTTTAATTCCCAATTGTTCTTATTTTCATTGGGATTAGCAACATGATATGAATATTGTGAATTAATCAATAATATAGTAGCAACTATAAATCATAAGAAAGCCAGACTGCCATTCTGACCCGTGTTCAAATCTAGGAGAACATTGTCAATATCTTTAAGTGTAAGTAAATGAGTTTTACCATTTAGGATTTTTTTTTTTTTAATATTAACGAGAAGGAACTTCTAACTTAAAGAATCCTCTGTAATGTAAAGCTAGAGTAATACTAAAAAATAGTGTTCAAACATTCTTAATGTTCAAATTATTTTAATTTAATATTATCTTTTGGGAAGTGTTACATGATCAGCTTTGTGGGAACCATCCACGAACGGTGAACACAGTAAATACAATTAAAAGTGATTCAAGGGAAAAAAAAACCCAACCAAAAAACAAAACAAAACAAAAAACCCAAAGAAAATCAACAACTTCAGCTCCTGTGTTTTGATAAAAGTCTGCTATCTCTCCTCTCCTCCCTCCCCCTCCCAAAACAGACATGTCAAACTTGAATATCTCTTGCTGTAGGCTATAAACTGATAGATGGTATAACCAGATGTCCTTTGCTTATCATTAGACGAGACACACATTTCTCTGACCTCCACACTGAAATATGCTCCAAATTTTGCTTGCTTTGTTTAAAAGCAAAATTCAAAGATAACTGTGTTATATGAAGGCACCCCCTACCTTTGTATATGTTCTGTCTGCATAAAAACAGCCAGCATCTCTTTTTTAAATATGGATACACAAGAGGGAGATTTTCCATTTTTAGACAATTGATTGGAAGGCACAGCCTTCTGCTTACAAGCAGAACATGCTAGTGACAGTAAACCACAGCCAGAAGGCAATAATCCATTTACAAAGGACAAAATAAAGACCATATTGTCCCCATTCATATGTTGGTGCAGTCACCTATTGCTGAAGCATCTCTCCAAGTAGACTTTTTTCAGCAAGGAGGAGCAGGAGTAATTAATAGGAACACGCTCCCGTTCATCATTCTCTCCTCTGCCTTCCCTTCACCTATATGTGTATACACATACACGCATGCATAGGTCACAATCCCATGGTACTCAATCTTTAGTAAGGAACGCTAGGTAATTTTTCTCAAGGTCTGCTCAGTAGAGAGCAATACAACAGCTCCCTTCCCGAAGGGCAGTCAGTTGCTGAGCTGAGAGACACAACAGCATGCTGTGTTTGCTCCTTAGAGGTAGGACAAAGAAATACAGGATTCCCACAGGAACTGCAGAAGATAACATGTCTGAGACCTTGGCAGAGTCCAGAGAAATTTCTTTTATGGTCCTGATCCAGACCATCCTGTCATGCAGCAACACCTCAAGTGATCACTGTTAACACAATAAAAAGCAAAAGTGTGTATTGCAGGTCCCTGCTGCTAGATGTGATGGTGGAATGGAAACTGTTCCTAACCTCTCCCAAGACTCACCCATGCTGTGGGAAAACAGGGAGTGTGGCCAAGGACATTTAGCCCCTTCTGGCAGTCTCTGCCCTAGGCAGTTGCCTCATTTGCTGAAGTCTAGAGATTGACATGTCTCATCAGGATACTGCGGTGAATAATAATACATGTACCCACACTTACTACAGGAAGAAAACACTGCTGGAATTATTTTCATCGCACAACAAAATTATTGAGAAGCTTTGCAAAATGACATCACTCTATTCATTTTCACTCTGATTAATAACCATGGTTTTAACACAAATGTTAAGCCCCTGAGGAAGGTTTATAACACATCTTTGTAGATGAAATTGAACAAAACAAAAATAAGTAAACTGACTTTTACACAGGAAAAAAATGTTTGACATTTCCGGTAAGAAGGGGGCTACATGGGGTTCATCATCAAGGTCATATATTAGCATGGCATTGCACCCAGACAAGTCAGGTACTTGTCTGATGCAGTGTTCAGTATACGTAATCCTGTTGTTCTTTTCTGCCCTCCTCTTCCCTCTTGTATGCAACTAATGTAAATTTTCCTGTCAATGCGAAGTCTGGTTGTGCACAAACTAAAACACAGCACACACTGTAAAAAGGGAGGAATGCACACATTTGTGAAAGAGGAAGCGGTAGTAGCAGCTCTAAATCTGGGTGATTCAGTCTTTCCAACACAAAACGATTATGGAGGTCAAGTGTATCCTTTCCTTTTAAAATAGAAATTATCCATCCTTTGAGGGAAAAGAAAAGAACTATGCCTTTGCATAAAATAGGACCTCTACGATAACTGCTTTGGTTCACAATAGGAAAGTCAGCTAGCATATTGTGTAACAGCTACAACATTTTTCCAAACCTTCATCTTTTCAATTTTTTTTGACTATCACTCTTCAGAACAAGTCATATTTTTTTAAATGTATCATAATTGAACACATAATAGAGCAGTCAGTGGTGACAGTCCAATGAAAAGAGGATTCCATTAAAGAGCAACTCAGTTTTCAAAACATCCATAGATAGCAGAATATCCAGCTCCTTTATATCAGCAGCCTTGAATACGATTTTTCAGTGACCTCCGACGCATACTAGGGTACTTACTTTCCTCTGTTTTCAGTCTTAATCAGCTCTGCCAACAGGTATTATATTATAGTGCTTTTTATAATCCTGTCTAGTCACAATATTTTCAGAAATTAGGTGTGAAATCAAGACAACTAAATCTATTAGATTAGGAACACTATAGATAAAAATGTCAGATTCCCTAATTGACATCAGCAGAGTTTCTCTAAAAGCTTTACCAAACAATGGTAATACAAAACATACATTTAAGCAAACATAGTGCCATTTATGACTTCCCATGTGCATAAACTGGCAGTATTACTTGAAGAATAAACTGCCTACCACTAGGTTGAGGCCCACTTTTCTGAATGTGTCTTTTTCTCTTTCCTAGTCCACATCTTTATTTTTGTGAGAAAACAATATTCTTTCCTCAGAGAGCAGAACAGGGGTTTTTTGGGGTGGGTTTTTTTTTTTTTTTTGGAACATCAGACAGACAGACAGTCAACTTAGAACAACATAGGTAAAGAGTAAAATCCAACTCAACTAGGCAATTTTCTTCACCATAGCTTCCTGATCTAGGTGCTCTCCACTTGAAAGAGATGAGACAGGTTTCAGAATTTCACTTCAGAGAAGTGAGCTTCATCTATCATCATGGGAATTTCTGAGGGAGAGTCTTGCACTTGTCTACAAGGGCACATTTTGACCTCAGTCACACAAGTATCCCCCAAAGGCTCCTTATTGTTCACCAAAGGAACGTGCTGCTTTTCCTCAGATAGGCAGGTAAACATAAAAAAAAAAAAAGAGCCACACGTCCCAAAGAGAGCAGCTGTGTCATCCATTTAGAACAGGAGGCCCAATGCCAAACAGCTGCAGCAGTAAAATTTGCCATTTGCTGATCTATGCATTGCTAGATCTTCAACCTGTAGCCAGGATAGCTCTATATAGGATGTTTAACAGGTGGAAGGCTAATCAAAAGATCTGATTTATTGTCTTTATTTACAGGCTGAGGCTCTTCCAAAAGCATGGGCATCTATAGTCTAACAATTTCATCTAAACTAGATGCCACTATTCATGTCACCTACAATGTCAAGAAACATGTAACACCATTTATAAAAAAAAAAAAAAGAAAAAGCCTTCAACACTGAATGTTTACCAACTTGCAAAAAGTTTAAATCACAGCTTTTTGTTTCTGCTGTACTTCTTTCAGTTAGCATTGTAAAGTGTTGGTTTTTAAAAATGCAAGTCATTTAAGTCCCTTAAATCATCAGTGTCTGTGGTCTTTCATAGGTCCTCCTTCTCTAAATCATAGAGAATCAATTCAAAAGGTCACTGCTGATTAAAAAAAATTATATATAGGTACATTTGTTAGACTGCAAGTTACTCTTTTATGTCTTCTGAAATAATATCTCTCTTCTTTATTTTGGGTACTATGAGTATTTAAAAAAAATAATGGAAGTGTGTAAGGAGGAGCTTCCTGCCAAAAATCCAATTTCAAATACCTTAAATGGCTTCAAGTTTGGCTCTGTCAGTCTACCATTTCCTAAAACAGGTTTTAGGCTACAGCCAAATGGAGCTATCAGAAACAAGTGGTTATTCATCTTTAGAGGGTACAGTGCTGACAAAACATAAAAGTTACCCTTTGCCTCAAAGAGCTCAGGATTTTTCTACTGCTTTCACAAAACCTTGAAATGTAGATTTAAGTTTGATATTTTTCAACTCAAATAGGAAGATGGCAAAAATTAGTATGCCTCCATTTTTTCCTTAATTTGGCCACTTCCTCCTCCCCTTGGTTAAGCTTCTGTTTTATAATTCCTTGCTTTGCTTGTATTGCAATTTGCAATGTTTAGGTAGACTAATAAATACAATAAGAATTTATAGGTGGGAGCAAACTAGTATGAACATAAAATGGGTGACTTCTTACTTTTTCATGTCTGAAAGTATTCAGAGTAAAATCCCAAAAGGGCAAAAATCAAGAGAGCTCTATAGAATCAAACATAAAACACAAACTTAGTAAGAGAAACCTCTTAAACATGTGGCCTTAAGTTTGTATGATGGGGGCCAAGATGATGCCTACATACAGAACTTTAAATCCAGCAAAAGCTTTGAGGCAGATTTGATGTTTTCCCCATGCTCATGCAGTGTCTCAGTTTCTGTATGTGCAAAATGGAGATAGCACTTACTGAATTACTACTTACTGCATAAGAAGAGATTTATATAGGAAAAGTGTAAAGCCTTATGTGAGAGATAAATATCGTTAATTGTTCACTGCAATACAGCAATATTCTGACTCTCCTAATTCCTAGACATAATTATCTGTTTTCTCCATAGTTTGCAAAGTGTATCCTCAAAGACAGGAATAAAGAATGAGAATGCTGATTTGCTTCACTGTGACATTTTAATATCCTTTGAGCCACTGAAAGATGCTTATGATTTATCAAAACAACATTTTCACGTTTCTGCAAATTCAACATTTTATACATCCAAAGACTTATCTGCACTGGTGTCCAAGGGGGAGGGGGAAGGGGACCGACCACTTTTTATCTTTTTTAAGTGTTCTAAGATAACTTTACAGCCACTCTTTTAATTACAGCAGATCAAATGAAAAAGTCTGCTTATTTTTAGAAAAACTGAGTCAAGCCCACTGCTGTTATATGGGGACCCAAGAGTGGAGGCGTCTGAGACAGCTCACTCAACATGAAAACAGCACCAGAGTTCATGGCCCTGTACTTATTCTGGATCTTGACAAGGGCCCAAGAAAAACAGGCATGGGAGCTCACGTTTTAGCCAATGCAGGCCACTTGAGGGCCATGTTAGTTGTTGCTTAATTGAGCTACAGCTGGTCCGTTGCAGGGTTCTTCAGCCAACTGGGCCTTCTATCATTAGCACTGGCAAGCCTCTTCACAGAAATTTAATCCATTGCTTTACTCTCCATACTATAGAGGCATTTCCCAAAGTTTAGCCAGATGTTCAGAGATGCAGGCTTCAACTGAACCCATCATCAAGAAATCAATGAAAAAGATTCCTTCGAAACAACTTGGTATTTATAGATGCAACTCCATCTAACACTGGGGTAACAAAAAGTTACAGGGCAGGATAGCAGGAAGCAAGTAGCCAGCTGCAACAGATGCCGAACCACGTCCAATTCCATGTGCCTTTTCCAGCCCTGCCTGTGGTTGTTAGAGGAGCTCTGGAGGGGCTGTGTCATGGGTAAACACTCCTCCAAGGCTGATGCACCCTTCCCAAGGCTGCAGAATAAATGCCATGTTACCATCCATAAATCACTCCCATATTCAACTTTAACACTCCTCACATAGACACCATCCTAGATAGCAATTCAGAATGCAAACCCTATATTTTATCACATGCTAGGCCCATAAAGACAGCAGGCCATAAACTTCGAGGGTGAGCTTTTTGCAGTCACTTCAGCTCCCTGACCGCAAGAGCCGGAATTTGCCTGAGTAAACAAACATAAATCAGAACACAGTTCTGTAGAGGGCCCAAGTCCCTGAACCCCCTGCTCCTCCAAGCCCCCAACACTCATGGTTTGACCTCTCCCCTGAAGTTTTGGAAGTGGATAGAAACATTCTCTCTTCTTGTGGGAACAGATGGACACATTTGAACTGTGTCAGAGGCAGCTGGTTATGCTGAGACCTGGCTTAATCTCTTCCTCCTCCACGTCTTGCCAATGCTTCTAGGGTGACATTTCAGAAAACTAATGAGATACCTATTGCAGTGTGAGAAGCACAAAGTTCCTTTATTTTTGCTGGTAGTATATTGGCTTGTATCTCTTCTACACATTTTGCTACTGTTCCATGCTGAACTTGATTGCTCTATTCCTTGTTCTAAAAAGGCACTTCCCAAATCAGAATAAATCTAAACCACTTTTTCTTCCCCTACTCTTCTAGTTTCCCCGCTCCATTCTACTCACATGGTATACACTCATACAGCCAGTCTTTCCTAGACTGCTTTGCAGTTCCCATCCCTATCGTCTTTAAAGCCAGTAAATCTTCAATGGGCTAATACACTGTACATCATTCAAATTAAAATCATTTGGAGCCAAGTTTCACTCCAGAACTTATTTTTTTATGGGCATCTGTGAACTCCAGAAGGCAAGAATTCTGAACAGAAGCATTAAAAGATGCTCCATAATAAATGTCAAATAGGCAAAGAGATACCGGGTGGAGTATTAGAGAAGGAAGGGCTTAAACGATCCTCTAGATTAGAATCTTGATGTGACACAGTGCATCAACAAAGTACTTCCAAATCCAGTACCAAACGGCCCAGACACAGGATCACGTATTTCAGTGCTTCTCATTAATACACTGGATAGAATCCAGTACTGACTTGCCCCTGTGATGTGTCTGAGGTTAAAAATGCCTGTGTGCTTAGCTTAATAGGTTCCCATTAGGGAAATGCAAAAATAGCATTGATTTTATTTAAGAAGAGCATCTCGGATAAATGGTACAGTTAAATGGTTGCACACAAAATTTTTCTGAACTCCGGCAATTTTGTTTCACAGAAAATATCCTATCTGGATGTTTTGGAGGAGTTTGTTAGTATCCGTATGTTAATTAACCCAAAGCTTTCACTACTCCTTTTCCCAAAACAGGAATTCATGGAGGAAAGGGAAAAATAAACAGCACATCAAAAAAACACTGCTAAGATTTGTAATGGAACCAAGCAATCAACTAAAAGTCATGCAACTATTTTATCCTAAGAATTTCTTTTCCTATAAAAATACATGAGTAGTTTTCAAGCAGATTTCACTTTGAAATGAAAACAGGAAAATACTTCATTTTGAAAATATTGAAAAGGAAAAGTTCTGACTTTTTCTGCATCCCTTGCAGACTTCTATTTCTTTGGTTTTCTTGGCTGAAACATGACTTTTTCAATAGGAAGACATAATTTTTAGCCAACACAAGTACACATTTTTCCTAACAAAGTAATTGATAGAAAAAATGTCCAAATAACTCAGATACACCTTAAATTCCACAAGTCTCCTGCAAAGGACATCAATCACAAGAGAAGGAAAACAAACAAACAAACAAGTCTTCTTTGAGACAGGAAGAAGGAAGGCATTTCCAATTCTAAATGCAATTAATTTTTATTGATTAAAACTACACAAAGTGGTGTTTGTTTGTTTGTTTTTGACAAATTTAGGGCATTTATGTTTATGGTCCTAAGTTCCTGTGGTTTCCTTACAACGATTTATTATTAGGTATCAGATGTAGTAAGAAAATAAATCTAAATGAAAGTGACACAACAAAGGCAAAACATTTCATCTTCTTTTAGCTGACTACAATTATAAACAATGCTTTCCAAACCTACCTCTCCCACTGAGCTTCACCTTCTACATGCTCACATAGGGAGCTCCAGTCCAAGGCAATAAGAGCTCCAAAAACAGAAATCTGAAGCACTGACTACATGCATTATTTGTTTTTTTTAATGAGAATATAAAACATTCCCTCCAAATTATCAAGGATTCCTAAACCTCCTTCACACTTAATTCTACGCCTTTTCCTGTTCCAGTACTTGGGAAGAAACAGAAAGCATGGACCCAAGTAAAAAACCCTATGTTTTAAGAGATCCTGTCTGAGTGTTTGCAGCAGCCTCTATAAGAAACAGAGGAAATCTTGAAGCTTCTTTGGTTTTCAGGTTCCTTCTATGTAAAATGAGGGTAATAATTCTAATTAACACAAAGGGGCTTTGGGTTTGTCATAAGGGAAAAGAGATATCAAAACAGGCAGGAATAAAGGTTTCCCTGATTTTCTACCGGGCTTGAGATATCCAATTTCTTTAGCACTTTAAAAAAAAAAAAAAAAAGTCAGCTCTAGAAAGTGCTATGAATAACCATTGATAAGGATACATAGAATTACTATCAATAAATAGAGCTCATGCAAGAAAGGAGAAGACTCATGAAAGAGAAGGAAAGCAAAATCTAGTGAATAACCTCTCTTTCTTAAATCCCTTTTGAAAATGCACACAACATCTCTACAAAATCTTGTTGGGCTGCTGACATTTAGAGGGGTTCTCTTTTTCTCACTCATTCTATAAAAGTGCTGAATGGATGCTGTGACACAGCACGTGTTATCCTATCACTTCTTTTTTATGGGTGTGCTTTTGCTTCCTAGCCCTGAAATTGCTTTTCAGCAAGTCACAAACGCCCACTTTGAAAAGATCAGTTTTGCTTCTGTTGTTCTGACTGAATTTTTCCAAGAAAATCCTTGTCTTTTTTGTTTTCAGCAAAAAAGATTTCAGGATATCCAGTACATTTATGGATTCAAAAAACTTATAAGCACAACAAAAAGGATTATGTAGTTGATTAATCCCCTTATTTCTCTGGATTATTCCATAAGACTTCCACGTTTAAATACAATACAACATTAGCATTTGTTTTTTCCTGTTTTTTTCCACTATTTTCTTTTTCCTAACCTCTCCCCTCACATCAGCAGCTGCTTCCATATTTTATTATAAAAATGGAAAATAATATATCAAAATATATAAACTTATATTCTGTTTCAGAATGAATTGCAAAATATTTCAGATAAATGCATTATAATCTCAAAATATTTATAATTATGTTCTGCATACATGTAAAAATTATGTTTGTTGAGACTCTCACAAAATTCCAAATCAACAATTTATTTTACAGCAATGTTTTGCTTTCAGAACACACTGACTATAATGAGTATTTCTTTGTATAGAATACATTTATATAGTTTTATTAATTTTTTTAAAACTGCATACTATTTTGTACATTTAAGGGATCAGTTTTAATTACAGTATAGTTGTATATTTCTGTATAGTGATTTTTAGCATTTCAGCTGGTGCCATTTTTCTTTTTCATCTTAGAAATACTTTCAGTTTTTAAACAAATGCCTTTCTTGTCAGTGTTTTGTGAAAAACAGTTATAAATCAAAAGAGAAAATGGAGTGCGTGGAAGGATTCTCTGTCTTCAGTACAGACAAAACACTCTTACAGGCACAAAACAAATGTAAGTCTAAAAAACAGGGAGAAATATTTTTTTCCATCATTATCACTCAGGTATTGCCTGGAGGATCAGTTGCAAGAAAAATATCGGGAGAAAAAAATATGCTGCTTTTGTATGAGTTACGTCTCTTTAAAGACTGAAACGTGGGTTTACTAAACAATGGTATTTAACTAGATACAGTTGGGCAGGACATTTTACAAAGGGAGGACAGTAAAAAAAAAAAAATTTCTGCCCCTAGAAAATTATAGTCTTTTTATCTCTTTGTTAGTTCAAAAATTAAAAAATCAGCTCCACATCTGAACCCAAATGTATTTTCTGAGTGTGTCAGGAATTTGGTTCTCTGTTTTAATGGAAAAGGGGGAAAAACATTTAGGGAAAAAAAAAAATCCCTAGGCATTCAATTGAAAAACAAGAGAGCTGTATGTCAGCTCTGTTTTCCCTGCTGGAATACATAATCCCTGAACAGAGCTTGCCCTGACCTTCCACAAGCAGCAGGGTAATTGTTCTCGGGGATTTTATGAATATCACTATCTATTGGCAAAGAAAGCCATGGATAAAAGAGGAAAAAGAATTTTAATTTGCAGTGAAAGTGAGCATCCAGTACTGGGCTGTTCCCCAACTGGAAGAGAGCCAGACTCGATCCCCGGGCAGAGTGCCAAGGAAACATCCTTGCCGTGGTGCACGACCAAGTTCTGCCACTGGAGAGTCAAACTGGGCACAGAGGACGAACCTCTGCATCGTCTTCAGAGCAGGCAAAGATTTAAAGATGCTGGGGCATTAATTTTACCATCCTTCCTCACTCCCAGACCCAGAAGCGGAGCAGCAGTAAAACACTCAAGTTTTGTATGGGGAAGCTGTACAGAACAGTCCCTCCAGGGCACCGCAATGAAGGATAAATGCTTCTGAGGAGAAGGAGAGAACAAAGCCAAAGCACAGAGCTGAAACCACAAAGATATACACAGGATGCATCTCTTAATTCATAATTCCTCACAGTCCTCTCAAGCCTGTCCCTAGTGTCAAATTGTTCCCTCTTGAGCTGCCCTTTTAGTTCTCTACGGTTGCGTCCGATTGCTGGATGTGAATGGGATTGCAGGGTGTGAAAGGCTCCCTCTTGGTAGTAATGTTTACAGACCACAGCTGCCTGCAAGGCAGAAGTGGGACCCAGCCCCGGGGAGGGGCATCTGGCCCAGGTTGGGTGGGTTTAGCCCTGTCCAGGTCAGGGCTCATCCCCCAGCCAAGCTGCTGCAGAAGGGCTCAACGAGGACGGCTGCTCACCTGAGACGTCAGCAGCACAGGCATGAATTTTTAACTCCTCTGTTCACCAAAGCAGCAGTTGCTTTCAGTCCAATTCACTGCACAGTATGTGCAATCTTAGTTTTATGCTGAGGTGAAATTCCCGTATTAATTCATACTGAGCGCACACAACAGTCAGT
The DNA here is from genome assembly GCA_013389945.1 of Fregata magnificens. Taxonomy (NCBI): domain Eukaryota; kingdom Metazoa; phylum Chordata; class Aves; order Suliformes; family Fregatidae; genus Fregata; species Fregata magnificens. The sequence goes on from WAAD01022317.1 coordinate 94,934, forward strand.
GAGAAAAGTGGCAGTGCGGAGAGAGAAAAGTAAGATGGATTTCTGTGATCCACATTGAATTAGTTACTTGAAAATGAACAGTGAGTATTCCATGAAGGTATCCGAATAAACACACAGCCGTTCAGCTGGCGGTAGGGGAAGGAAAACTTGCAAGCATAGAAAAGAAAAGGAGACAATGAGGTAGGAAAGAATAAGTTGCCATAGATATATACCTACATCCTTCATTTCATGCACCCATAATTCTCTCTGGCAGCTGCATGATTAATTCAAAGATTTATTGATTTCCCCCCCCCCCGCCTTGCTCAATCCTGCTGACCTGCTTTTGTTGACAGGTCTGTGTGGATCACAATCCTCTGCCAGTTGAAAGCATGGCATCATGTCAGTCTCCATGGCCTGCAGTAAACATTTCAACACGTTCAACAGGAACAGTGTTTGAGTGCATGGTAAACACACGCAGAGCTCATTTCAAACCAAACATGAACTAACAAACTGGTAGGCTATTTTTGCTGTGAAAAATATCTGTAATTGCAATTATAATGCAATTTTGATGGTGGGAAAGAACATCTAAACTGTTCAATCTTTCTTCTCCTGTGCTCTCACTTTTATCAGAAATTCAGTAGCTTTAAGTTTTCTAGCAAAACCAAAGGTATTTTTGGTACAGCAACTGTTTACAACAAAAAATGTTTAGCCTTTGCATCCACCACCTTTCTGCAGCAGGACAGAGCATCTGCCCCTGTGTCACCCCAGTGCAGTTACACAGCTTGAGCTCACCTATCAGATCACAGGCTTTAAAAAAACCACTTGATTCTAACTAAAAGATCACCTACCCTTCATTGTAACCTTCCTCCGAAGAGAAAACATACGTGCTATTAAGATGTGCTTTTACAGTTTAGCAACCCAGGTGAAACAACAGAGACAGGACACTGATGTCACAGCAAATGAAATGAAGCTCTACCAGGTAGGTACTTCCAACTCTTTCTAATGAGTCATTTTTCTAATGAGCCTTTCAATAAAAATTGGACTCTCGACAGGGAAGGCAAGCCAAACGAGCATCTGTATGGCCATCTACAGCCCTAAAAATTTGTGGGTTTATCTACTTAATAGCACTGTACTCCACAATGATGTTTTAGTTGACATCAGTTACCTGGTACAACACACAACACTGGAAAATACTGTTTCTTTTTCTTCCAGATGTCACCTGCAGGTATCTCCTTGATGTATTAAAAATAACCAAAAAAATCACAGCTGGTGGCAGTTTTGACATTCTACCCCTCTAAGAGTGCAGCTAAACCACGTACAGAGGCAAAAGCTGTATGGTATAAAGCATTCTGGGTAGGAAGGCATACACTCATTAAAATGAATATCATGCATCAATTTTGTCCCCTCATATCAAAACTGTCAGAGCTCATTGGCTGTCTGCTCAGGTTAGACAGAGTTTTGATGGGGAACCTCAAGCATACAGTGCTTAATGTGGTCATCTACTTATCCACTGCCTTTCAGGAGGGTGACAAGATCACAAGCCACTAGCAGAGTCAATTTATAAGGAAGAAAATGATGCTACGATCACTATTTCAAAAAGTAAAAGTGAAAATAAATAATAATATTAGACCTAAAACCAGCACACCGATTCACCGAAGTATGTTCCTGCCCCTAGCCATTTGATACCAAATCTGATAGCACTAAGCCTTGCTGTCTACAAATCAGACCCCCAAAAATCCTGCATATCAAACCAAAGGAATAAAAATATTGCTTCAAATATTCCATTCAAGAAAAATTATACGAACCAAAAACTGCCTGAAGAATTGTAAACAAAGAGCAAAGACAAAATGGAAAAATGTTGAGTGAACACCTGTGAAGGTTAGCAGTCAGTCTGCTCTTATTTCACCTTTAATAAAGATCTGGTAAACATCAAGTTAATTAAAATGCAGGCCATATTGATTTGAAGGTTTCACAAACCCCAGAGAGAATTAATATTACAGGAACTGAGGGGCTAGAAAAAGCTGGCCAGATGATAAAATGAAATTCACCCCAGGAAAATGAAAGAAATTTCAAGCACATCTGGAGAGAAAATAATGTGACACAGATATTTCCAGTGAGAGACTAACTGTGCCACTGGATTCAACCACGCTGAAAGAAATCTCTTCATGACTGGCAACATCAATAACAAGGTGGTAAAACAGAACAGTTAGGGCATCAGATTGGATAATATTATGCATTGTCCAACAGACCCTCAGGCCCATAGAGAGACGTGATAGGTGCCCATATATAGGTATGTGTGTGTATATGTATATGTATGTCTATCTGTATACACACACTGACGGATACAGAGAGGGAAAGAGGGAGAGAAAGGCATATGTTAAAAAAAAAAAAATCCAAATATTTGAAGCCTGAACACAGCACACACACACACCCCCAATTCACAAGAGTGCAAGAAGCAATTCTGAAGGGGGCCTGAATCCAATCAAGTTTTTTATGCACTTTAATTATGTAAGTAGAGAGAAAAAAAAATTGAAGGGTTGAGGGAAAAAAAAAAATAGAGAAAGATGATTGGAGGGTTATTGGGGGGGTGGGCTGTTTGATTTTAAAGTGAGTGGAGGGAAACAATCCCTCCAACTGAAGAAAATGGAGGCCTGTCCAAAAAAGAGCAGCAACAGAGAGGAAAAAAATTACAATACACTTGTCTCCTAGACACACTTCATTACTGAAATGCCAAAATCACTGCTACTATTTGTGAACACTATTAATATTAAAATCGCTGGATGTAGTGAGACAGAGCAAATTTTGGCTTTATGCACTTTAAACACCAAGACACCACACTCAAATACGTTTTTCTCCTCCCTCTCTCACAAACAGCCACCAATGTTCTACGCCCTCAGAGCAGCCAAAACGTCCAGTCACACTGAGGAGAATCTGCAAGTTCCCTCTACAGGAGAACAACAGTCTCTCTGATATTCACACCTCCGTTCCACACGCATGCTTTCCTGTGCTGATTAAATGATCAGAAACCACTCCTTTGCCTACAATCGTACCGCTCACTTTCCTCTGTGCTATCAAAATGTGATTCTTTTATGTGTGGATCAGATGCTTTCCATCTTCATTCCTTCAAGTCATTCTAAACACCTGCCTCCCACAAAGCTGTTGAAATCCTTGCATCCAATCCTACCGATCCCACAGCCATAATTTTAGAATGATTCACCTGACCAAAATATTCCAGTGTAAAGGAGTAGGAAGACAACACGGAGCACAAGCTGCAGACTAGCCAGAGGAAAGATCCTCCAATGAACAGCTGTAAGTGCGTTGCCTTGCTCAGTTACAATTTTAGTTTACAATGAGTCAAAGGAGACTGTGAAAAATGTTTGCACAAGCAGGAAGTGCTGAGTTTTTACCGTCTCCACTGTCTAGGATTATAAGACACTCTCCTCTTAAAAGAGCAGTTCTCTCAGGAAAAATGCAGACAACTAGACATTTCTTAAATAATGTAGTAAATTACTTTTTCTTAGGTCCCTTAGGAAAATAACCTTGTTGAAAGAGAAAGTGAGGAAGCAATGTATTGTCTTTAGAGATGAGCAAGTGCACTTTCCGTGTCTTCAAGAAGCTTAGAAAACACATTACTGTAACAGCAAACCTACAGTCTGACCTGAGCATTGCTGAACACTACTCACATTAGCTTTCCAGGGAGTCAAAGAAGTTCAGCAGATCTAGGGGTTTGACTGCTTTACTTTCTGTGTGCTATCACAACTTTGAATGGCAGAATTAAATCTCACTGACATATTTCTGGTAGAAGAGAGTCTACATTCAGAATTTTTTGTATTTCATATATGTTGCTAATATTTAAGCACAAAAAAATTGCACTCTTCATCCTACTCCACCTGGAACCAGAAAAAATCTTGCATCTAGAGCATTCAGTGGCATAGGTTAAGTGTCTGCTGAATGCTTGCTGGTTGGCAACTATGATTAAGCCCTGACATCAAACCAAAGCAAGAAAGATCATAGCTCATCTCTACTAGACACAGCCTCAGTCGAATGGCTGGACTTAATCCCTGTGATCATCAGCAATAATCTAATTCTGAACACGGGACTCTGCACACAGGACTGCTCTCCATAAAGAGAGAGATTTTTTTTTTTCCCCCACTATGGACAAACCTCATGGCTGAAAAAACAGCGATCGCTCTGTGCAAACTGAACCACTGCTGTAATCACCAAACACCAGCACAAACGAAAACTGCAGTGCTGTATTTTAGATGCCACCACGTGATAACTACTGGCAAACATTGACTGCTTACTGTCAACCGCAGCAGTTCAGAAAAGCCCTTTGTGCAGAGAGAGATCCGAGAGCCCCTGAGCCTTTTAAAGACAAGGCTTGAGGAACTGCGTGTAAATAAATAATGCAATTCATTACATCAAATGTAGGTCATTGTACATCAGTGACACTTCTCAAGCCATGGTCCAGTGTGTCTAATTTCTGGACGATGGAAAGTGTGCTGGCTGGAAGGCTCGTCGGCTGTCATCTGCATGTCAATCACAGCCCTTCAGGGAACCGCGTTCCATTCACACTTACACACCTTTCCTTCAAAGCTGTTATTCTTTCAGTGCAGATTTAAATATGCTATTGTGCACAGTCGTTATTATCTGCCTCTCTCCTTTTCTACCTTTTTTAAGCAGTCACACTATATGTATAAATCAGACAGGTTCTTGCATGGTATGTCATTAGACAGGAAAATGGGAATTCAGAAAGGTCAGGGCATGAACCTATTCACGATCTTGCTCTTGGCATTAAGCTATTCAGATACATGGAAAAACTTGAAATCCCTCATAGTTATCAGCATCAGGATAGGAGGCATTCATAACAGAAGTACAGTATGTAGTGATAGACCAAATTTAATTCTTCAGCCTTTCTCTTTTTTCCCACCTGCTCTTCATTCTCCTCTTTCCTGTCTCTCTGCTGATCCCTTACTCTGACCTTTATTTTTAATAATCCCTTTCTGCCCTCCTTCCCCTATAACCACACCCATCCTTTGCTCTCTCCGGGACTAATTAACACATGAATGGACTCTGCTCTTTGCTTTCACCTAGGCAGAGCAGAATCAGCAGTTATTTTGTCTTTACCTTCCCTTCTAGTCCAGCTTCGCTGTTCTGCGTGTGAAGAAGAAATACTACGAGGCAAGCACCAGTCTCCTGTCTGCCTTGCAGTTGCTCAACAGGAGCAGAAGCATAATCTGTACTGTGGCACTTTTCTATACTATTGTTCCTTGGTTTTATGGCTGTTGTTACAAAAACATACTTTGCTGCACTCTTTGGTCCTGCAGGGCCTAGGCTGTTTTCATTGGTTACAGGGTCAACACGAAGCTGATTCCAAAAGTCTCTTTCTTTGGGAACGGTTTGTGAAGGAAAGCTGTAAGGAGGAAAGGAAACTTGACCTTTGAGCAAGCTGTATACAGCTCTCAGTCATACGATGTTCTAGGATTATTTAAGCTTTTATGTTTAGTGTCATCTAATGAAAATGCATAAGAGCTGGTTACTGATACAAGAGAAGGCTGCACATAATTTTGCTACTTATTATAATTCAAATGAATTTCAGACTCAGTTTCAAGTCAACTGACAGTATACACTTCTTCAGAAAAGAAGGATCTTCAGAAAACAGATCCTGAAGTTACAGCTATAGAGCTTGGTACAGCATGAACCTGCACTTTGTGAGCCCCTTAAGACTTCTCAGAGTTACCGTTGGTCCTTCTATTTGGCCAACATCTCAGAGGTTTGTTAGGCAAGGCACCACTGGAAAATCTGATTGCTTTTATTAAAAGACACAGATGGGCGAATAAGATACACCTTATGCATTTGTAGCAGACTGACAACTGCAGAGGTCTGCTGCTGTCCTTGTCTATCATGAGAGTTTGTAACATAGCTGTATCTAGTGGAGATGGCTGAATACTTCATTTAACAATTATTATTAAAAATGGATCTTTCCGGTATGAAAAGATTTCTGTGTATTTGTAGTTGGAAGTTGGGGTTTTCTACATTTCCCCTGAATAGATTAATTCAAATAATTGTTTTTGCCTTGCTTTAAAAGTCTTTTCTCCACTACCTTGGCCCCTAGAGGACACCCTGAAAAAGCTTTTTGGCCCCAGATTTGCTGTCACATTGAAAGACAAACCGTAGGAGCAAAACCCCTATTATTTAGCTGTTCCCCTGATGGACAGACAAGCACATGCACACCTTTTCAGTCCACAGCTGTCCTTGCACATGGAAACTTCACAGAATTCAGTATTTTTGGCTCCAAACATGGCCACCTTCCCCTTTATTGAATAGGGAGTCTGACCTATCCTCCTTGGAAACACTCTAGCAATATGTCTTAATATGTTTCAACTCCCAATTACTTTACAATAGCCTGGAGGCATGACATAAAATTGCAGCCAGGAAACAGAAGATGCTTTTGCCCAGCCACATTTATTACACACTTTGATTATTATGGACATCACGGTGCTCTCTGAGAACTAAGCATACAGACAAAAGCAGATATGTCCGGGATAGTACACTGTTGCAAGAACAAAAAAATCTCACTGTCTTAATCAAGGAATACGTCCCTTAAACACTCTTTCTAAAAAGCTAGATTTTTTTTTTTTTACATTATAAAAGCAAAAACACTTTGCTTTTTTTCTTTAAGATGTTGAATTTACATAAAAAGGGAACTGATATCTATAACAGTAAGTAACAGCTGAAATAAAGGATTCTGGTTCATCTACAGATCTCTCCATCCGAGTAGTCAGAATGGGACTACAGATAGACAGGCATATGAAATATTTTCTCTAAATTGTACTTGGAAGTGTTGCATTGGGGTTTAAGCCCTTCAGGAAAAAAAAAAAAAGGTTCTCTGTTGGACCCCTTGCATATGGAGCTTCCTCACGGAAAAGCTGCCCTGCTTCCTGTCATGGGGAGTCTCCCATTCCCTCCTGTAAGGTGTGAGCTTCCTGGGCTACCTGTGTCTTCTATCTGAAATGGATACATCATCTCAGTGAAAATGTTCTTCTCATCTTTTTCCTTTCTCTCTCCCCCTTCCTTTTTCTCTTTTCTCTTTCTTTCTTTTCAAGTAAGCACTATCTAGTTTTCCCACAAAAGCCTTGTACACCTCAAACCATGATAATCATCACTCTGTGAGTGTATATCTTTTTATATTCTTGCTCTTTCACAGTAGACGTTTCCCCTCAGGATCGCTGTCATTTTTGTTGATGTTAATGAGTAACCAATAAATTGCTTATATTAAGAAACAAGAACAAAACAAATCAGAACTTGATGTTTTCCAATATTAAATGGTGAGATAAAAAGGATACCAATGAATCCGGTCTAGCACACAGGAAAAAAAACCATGCTAGCAGTGGCTGTATAAGCAAGCATATGCATTTCCTCAGAATATTGATCATTAGTAGAAAACAGCTCAATAGTCATGTTATGTCTTGCATCCTATTCATCAGCACTGGCATTCTAAGAAGATAGACTTGATCAATATCTACCATTTGAGTTCATGGCCAGATTATTGCAAAATTGATTATGGGTAAAACTCAAGGCAATTGTTTCATGAAACACGTTTGGGTTCTGATTTTCAAATGCTCTCACTATTAAGCTGCAGTTAAAGAGTATAAATGATGAACAAACAAATCTTGCAATCATTGTGGTTAAACTGGAGCAATGTTTTCCTGCCTCATTTTTGCCCTTGTCTAACAGATAGCATCGACCTGTAATCTAACCTGTGATTTCATCTCTGAAACTAAATCTTTTCTGTGATGTGATCCAATGTAATAAAATGAGATTTTTAATAGCATCAGTTTTAATGAATTATGTTTTCTTTCCATTTAGATTTCTAACTGTTGAATTAAGGGATTGTGAGATAAATAGAAACCGGGTTTTAAGTGATGAAATTTCTAATAGATTTTTAATGATTGTAACCTAGTCAACCACAGTCAGAAGTTGCATTAAGGGAAGGGGAAAAAAAAAAAAAAAAAGATTAAATTTAGGTCCATATAGTTAAATGTTATTACACACTTTTATCCCCCAAAATTTTGCAGTTAAATTCAATATAGACTAACCAGAATGAAATTATCTTAAAATAGCAGCCATGATGGTCTGCAGAAATGCCACACTTTCTTCCCTAAAGAAGGGGTTACAGAGACCTGTGTGCACTACTCCTGATTCCAGGGTGAAGGGCAGGATTGAGCCACTCCAAAGTCATCACATAGGTACTAGATACTAATACTCAAGTAAAAAAGAAATCAGATTAAGAAGACGCAATCTAGGTTGACAGAGAAAATATGCATGTTTTCTTATAATACAGAATGAATAAACTTTAAAAAAAATCTTAAGGTAGTTATCCATGCAGGTATACACGTTCTTTTCTTCCAGCCACCACTCACACACACACGTACGTGCATCATGCAGTAGCCTTTTTTAAGATGAAGTAAACACATCCATCCACTGTTGCATTAGATAATCTTAATCATAGTTTAGATAATCTTAAGCATAGTTCTGTGTCATTATATACAGTATAATGGAAAGCTTATTTATGTATTTAAATACAACTCTGACCTCACTACATTGGCTGAAATGTTGATGAGTCCTACAATTCAGATATTACAGACCTCTTTGTGGAAACACACTCAGTTTCAGTTGTTCAATGACAAAAATAATATGCCACATCAAAATCCAAGAGCATAACAAGGAACTGGAATTAACAAGCTTAAACAGTGCACCAGTAGGATAGGACAACAGATCATCAATTACATGGTACTTAAATATCTACCAAATCCTTGGAAAGCTATC